>JAHDVE020007068.1:0-40146 GCA_022606495.2 Halesus radiatus
GAGAGAAAAGAAAAATTAACAAGTTCATGGAAGATATTTGATATATAAAAATTTACGTTTGTCTGTCTGTCTGTCCTCGATTTTATCCAAAATTACTCAACCAGTTTTATCTGAAAATACCACAGCTTGTTCTTATTACTGCCGAGGAGGTTTAGAGAGTAGTTTGAATGAAATACGTAAAACTGTTGCGTTTTAAAATTAGTATGAAAAACATTAAACCCGCCATGTTGTATTGAATATAATCCATAGATATACCACTCTGGTTAGCCACAGATTGCATATTCAAAAGAGAAGGTTTGTTTGCGTAGAATATTTTAAAAGTAGAAAACACAAGTAGGTACCCACGTAAGAACTTTATTATTTAGATACATTTTGAAAAAATAAATGTTTGGAAAGAAATAAATTTTTAAAATGAATGTTTCTTTGTTTAGAGATAGTAATAGTCGTCACATGGCATTACTTTCACTGCCAAATCAATTATGGCACACAAACAACAAGAAAACATTCACAACTTTATAACTGTATTGTAAAAAAAAAAACGAAATCGGCTGGGAGCACAAGAAATCCGTTGTGGTTGAGAATCGTGGTCCAAAAATCTGTCCATTCGAGCTTTAAATTTTCTAAACCAACAAAATATTTCAATTTGACACATTGCAGGCATGGACAAGAGAGAATAATCGCAATATATTCAATTGGCTCTCTCGGGGCTAGAACAAAATATACTAAGTCAAAGGCAAACGGGGTACCATTTAAATTTACGTGGAAGGGACTCCTAGTTTGTATTATTTTGTAATAATTTAATATTTATTTATTAATTCGTTTATTTAAATAAAGGACAGTTTATTTTTTTACTTAAGTTTTTATTCCAGTAGGACTGAGTGGATAGTGCAAACCCAATGTATATTACATGAGATATATACAAACATGAATAGAGAAATTAATATAATATAAAAGGTTAAATAATAATATTAAAATAAAAAAATAATTACAAAATAATAATTATATAAAATTAAAAGAAAGAAAATGTTATATGACAGTTTATAATAATATAGAATAAATTACATTAATTTAATTTAAGGGACCGTCTTTCGGGATGTTAGTCGCATCATATACATCCATCGCCCATTGAGTGGAGAGCTGAGCCACTTGGATGCAGCCACGACAATGGCGTTGGTTGACTTCCGTGTCTTACCCCAGAAGGTGGCAAGACGGTGGCGAAGTAAGGCCGAGAATCAGTGGACCCCCCCTTGAGTGAAATCGTATAAGCACTGCAGAACCTTGGAAGTTGCAGATATTTATTTATTCTTAAATTTAATTATGAAAACAAAAACATTAGCCACCCATCTCACTGGGACAATCCTGTGTTGAGATGAGCGGCTTTACAATTTAATTACCTGTATGCGTTGATGTAGCACACCCTCAGGTTCTGCGTATTGCGAGTATTGCGACCACACCTCAGATGTGTATAGGGAATATAGTAAATATTTGTTTAACGTACATAGTTTACAGCTTATATTTAATTCAAATAGGTTATTACTCATTACGAATATTTATTATATTTTGGCTAAGGCATGTTCCTGTGCGAGTTTTATTTGGCTCTATTTTGCATTTTTTTCCATACGATCAGGCATTTGACCACCACTTTTTGTAAATATTAGAATTAATTTTGCTGCAGTAACAAAACCTGTATTAATATTAAATATTCTGTCCCTTGTGGAAAAATATGAATTTGTCATTTTCATATGTGGCATCTTATTTCCTAGGAAAATGTTTACTGCTTTGATTTTTTCATTGATAGCATTTTTAAAAGAGAAAACTGAAACTTCACAACAGAGTGAAATATCAGTTCCCTTTGAATGTATAAAACTGAAGGATACGGTAGCTACATATGTTATAAGAAAAGAGGTTTTTATTTGAAAAAAACTAATTTACTTTGCATTAATTCCTTCCGGTATAAATTTAAAAAGAAAAAAAATTAATGCTTTCAAATCACAAATAAAACAATTATTTGATAACTCCAACAATAATTGCAAGTTTTAATTTCTTGTTGAATTTTACAAAACTCGTAATTTTAAATAATGCATGTAAATTACACAGAAAAAAAGATTAGATCGAGCCTTTCGAAATATGATTAAAATTAAAATGTGTTATGTTTATATCATTTCTATTATCATGAACTTTTACTCTTCTATTCTGTAGAAACTATCGTGTACAACAAAACAAAGTGTATCTATATTACATTCTTTATGTATATTTTTTTTATGCTTAGTTACCATTATTGTCGCTACATGGCGCTGCTCCCCAATTCAAACACGAGAAATCTTCCTCTATTGAGTTGAGTAGTTTTTGTTATGTACATTAATATTTTTTTGTAATTAGCTATTAAGATATATCTGTATTATTAAATATTTTATACGTATTTATATTAAATAGAAAAAAATAGTATAAGATATCTTCCTATTGTATGATAGGCGCAAAAGATGTTCTGCTCACCGTGCGCTTCCTAGCTTTAATTTAGTAATAATTCACATGGGTTTTTGTAAATTATTCAATCTTATCAGATGACGTACCTAACTATTTATCAATATTTCATATTTACGTAATAAATATTTTTCCCAGAATAGCTAGTTATATTCAGAGAGAAGATTTTTTCTCCCTCCCTCATTACCAAAAACCATTAAAAAAGAAATGTGAAAGAATATTTTCTAAAGGCTGAATAAGTGTCTTTTAAAGTAGAAAAAAAAAGTATTAGATTTTTTCTGTAAATAACTCAGTAATTTAAATTTGAAAATTTAAAAAAAATTACAACGGCGAGTACCAAAAATAAATATTTATTACGTAACTTGTGCCGAGCTATAGAAAATCGCTAATCTGATTGGTTTATTTGTTGATAAGCGATTATGGTGAATTGAAATATGTTTTCGCCATCCCTTGCGAATCCTCTAAGGGATGCGTTTGACGGTAGATTCGCCATATGGCGTAATGTTGTTCCACAAGTTAAGATGAAATATTACGACCAAAATTAAAGAAACTGATACATTTCATCGCATTGGGAAGTATCGATTTCCTTAGAAAAGTGTAATTGAAAAGTTGACAGTTTGGTTACGACAGCTTATAGGAGAAACTAAAAATAGTTCAGAAAATTGATTTAGTATGCATCTATTGTACTTGTGGGTACTAATTACTGTCTCCATGTCCTCAAAATATTAACTATTTGACGGTTTTCGTTTATTTTTTCAAAATCAACAACGAAATAAATAATTTCAGTTTCCATGTATATTTTTCATCCTCCCAATAACACCACTCCCACTAGTTCGCTACTTCGTTACAAATAGAATCTAGGACGAATCGCCGCCATATAACGTTACTCCATAATGGACATAGTCGCGTCATCTTCTCCATTTGTCCTCCGTCGGAGATAACAATACGCCCCATCTGTCCTCGTCTCTCCATCACCATGGAGACCATCAATCTTAAAGTCATCACTTTAAATCACACAGGCACCGCGAGCCGAAGATGGGAAAGATACTAGATATGTTATATGAGACTTTAAGAGGAAGTTGTGGAGATACCTTAACCCAATGACACTAAATTGAGATACCGGTTTCAAATAAAAAATAACTATTCATTCATTTCATTGCCGGCAACCCGGGCGTTTATTGGCATAAAATTTTACACATTTACATGTACTTTACCCGTCTCACTAGACGATGTTTGTTCTGAGACGGGTAACAATAAAAAATAAATATATAGATATATAAATAAAAAAAATGCTTAAAAATTAATAAGAAAATGTGTAAAACATATAAAATAAAATTTGAATACAAAGCTTAAACAGGGTAAATGCGAAGCCACAAAAAAATGTAAAAAGGTTTATTAAAAAGTGAATAAAAATACGTCTTTATTAAAAAACATATGTTTAAATTATGTTCCACATATTTGTGTATATGCGACCAGACCTAAATTTCACCCTTCAACTGGCATTTGTACTAGTACCATCTAATGACTAAAATGGCGAAATTAGTAGCAATGTATGGATGTGTTATTCTTTAGAGAAAAAATTTGGTCGAGATTAAACAAAAAAAAATCATCTAAATATAAAAATATCTTCCACTTCCACCACGCCCTTGAGGTGATTTTTCACAAAAACGGCGCTATACAAGTCATCCAACTATTATTATTATTAGAAACATTTAGAACACAACACCCACATAACCAGACTGAGCGAAAATCAAAAATCAAAGAAAATACAGTATGTATATATAACTCTTTCAAATGTCGAGGATAAATTTTTCTTTTATGTGGATTACAAATTTTTTTTTACGTTTAATAAAAAAAATGTAGTAGGGAATGATTGCATCGTTTTTCTTCATTTTTTAAAAATATTTTCGTGTGTTCAGTAATTTTTAAAACATACGTTGTTTCTGATATTATTTTAATAAATACTAAATCAACGTAAATATATAATAAATATTTTTCTCTGTAAAAAAATAATGTACGAGACGTGTAGAACCCACACAAGAAAATTTGTGTAAATATTTAGGCACCGGCACACAGGGACGCACGACTATTGTGATTTTCGAATCCTCTAGAATCGGTAGTTTTCCAACGAAGACACTGTCGCTCCGAGCGGACTTGACTTATGGCAATAGCTAGTATGGTTGGTTACTGAGGTAGCGGGTGGTGACGTTAGCGGTTGCTGCGTGTAGAAGACAGTTCTTGTCTGGTAGCGGCAGGTCGAGGTATCCAAGGGAGGACATGTTATCCATTCTTCCATTCTTGGAGTGAAAAGAGCCACGCGCGCTTTTTATAGGGCGCGCGGCCTGGCATTGTATGGACGTGTTGTGAAATCTCGGCTCAATATTGCATTTGTGGTGCAATATAGGCTTTTGGCTCGATGTTATGAAATATCAGTTCTCGACATAGTTATCGCACCTGTTGTGCAATAATTTATATTTGCTTTTAAGAAATATATGTTTTATGTGTTCAAATTAATCCACTCTGTAGAAAAATTCGTTACAATTATGTTTATTATATTGCGTAATAAATATTACGATTATTTCTACTTAATAAATATTTCTCCGACCTTTTTATTGATTTGCAGCTACTCGTTCAAGCGAAGTGGAAGATATTTTTATATTTAGATGATTTTTTTTTGTTTAATCTCGACCAAATTTTTTCTCTCGTAATTTTTTTAATGTAAATATTTATTATAAATTTTGTATGTTTAATATTTTGAAATAATAAATCATTACATTTTTTTCTATACAGTGCAAAATTTACCATTTTATGTAAAAACGACCCTAAAGAACTCCTGTTCCTTCGTTTTAAAGTAGCAATAACATCTAAAGTATGTTAAAAATAAAAAGGACGCAAAAAAAATTCAAATAACTTCACCAATCAGGCATCAAATATGCTCTACCACTGCCAGTTTTAATTCAGGTCTGAAAGGGTTAAAAATTAACACTTGTGTATTTTTTGTGCTGCAACATCATTATAAAGATGGTAAGACTTGTATGGACTGGGTTTCTCATCCGATATTTATGTTTTTATTAACGGTGTGGCCAACCTAATGTGTATTTTATCCATGCCACTAGCATATATCTCTCAAATACTATTTGTACTATTTCACTAGATTTTTCTAGGAGAATTCTGGATGGTGGGTAACAGTTTTGTGTTGGGTTTTCAAGGCAAACGGATTAAATCTTTCAAAATGTATTTATTGTTTGTCTTATTAATTTCAATGTTGTGATAATTTTCATTTAAAAATTACCTCTGAAAATTATTTCTATACCTTTTGCCCTTTGCTAAAATTAGCTCTTGAATTTTAATTTTCAGTGTGTGACTGAACATTATTAATTTATAAACGATTTAGATTAATATTGTCAAAACACCACTCATTTGTAGGGCAAGTACATTTTCAGGAAATCTTTCTTAAAAGTTTCTTAAAAATATTGAACTAATCATCAAATAAAATCCACCTTTATTAAAAAAAAAAACCTGCGTACTTTCATTAAAACGGCTTAAAGTGATTTTTGGTGGAAGTACCTATAATAATTGTTTTTGTGTTTAATTCTTGGAACTCCATTTTTTTTTTTAATTTAATGCAAATCAAATTTGATAATGTTATTAAGTTCTGCAAGTATTTTTTTTTAGTTTTTTATTATTGTGACAGCTGTTTCGGCGTTCAAGGCTATTTTCAAACTGCAGTTAATCAACATTGTGACGACTTATTTATATGATTTTATTTACTCCCCCTATTCTAATTTCTACGGATTTTTAAAAAGAATAATTTAATATTGCTAAAACCGATTTAGTTAGAAAATAATTAAAATTCTCTATTCTGTGCGGTTTTTACATTTATAATGTGTTTCCCCGTATTTAAATGATAATGCTATCTTAATTGATTTTTTTAAATACGTTATATTGTTTTAATAATGTGAACATACTGAGAAGTGGTGAATAAATAATTTGCATCACTTTAATAATTAATGTTTTATTTGGATCATTCGTTCGTTTATTAATTTCTGATTGCTTAAATTAAAAAAAAAAATAATAAGTACTTAAGTATTAAATTTTTTTTCTTCAATTTATTAATTATGAAAACTCTGGTCTCCCTAACGGAAAAATGTTTTTTTTTTTTAGAAACGCTACTTTTTTTTTCTTTTTTATAAAAAAATAATACCTATTCTAAAAATAAAAAATAAAGTTGGTGCAAAAAAAAGTTTGTGATTGAAACGAATTACTGCGAAACTAAGAATGATGTTGAATATAGACTATTTTCGTATTATGTTCGTTAAAGCAATATCGTTCAATTTCCACAGCACAAGGAGTTTAAAACGAATATCTCGAGAGCTCTGCTACAAATCCTTCAGGAAATAAAGATTTAATTAGCTTCTTTAGTAGTAAATTTCCTCTCCACTGCATTAAAGCTGCTCGTTGCAATAATGGTCCACGCGATTCTGCAATCATGCTCGTTGAAACGAGAACTAGAGTCAGATAAAGCAATTCTTCGCAGATTACTTTTAGAAAAAATCGACAAACTTTTTTTTTTAAATTAAGAGAGACGCTTACGTTAAACTTGTTTTAACCCTGAAATACTAATCTTTTATCCTTGAAGAAGATAATATTAACACATCAGAAAATGAACCACGAAACCGAAAAAACAACAGAAATTAAAAAGATTTCGGTCGCATCTGGGACTCGAACCCAGGACCTCTACCTATCCGGGGTAACCGCTTAACCAACTTAGCTAATGAGACCAGTTCAATTTACGCCATTTACACCGATATCATACTTCTAGTTCAAGACTTGTTAATATTATTCTCCATTTTTATAAATCCCATATTATTGGCTGCTATCCTTATGATAATTGCAAAGTTTCATCCCGAACTCAATTGCAATCTGAACAGAGTCTCGGATATACCTACCCGATTTTATTTATATGAGACATTATTAATTTTTAATTTAATACATTTTTAATTTCTGTTGTTTTTCCGATTTCGGGGTTCATTTTCTGATGTGTTAATATTATCTTCTTCAATGATTAAATATTACAATGAGGTTTACAAACTTTTAATTTATTGTTATCGTTTAATTTGTGAAACTCCATATTGTGTTATTTTAATTGCAATGTGAACGCTCTCAAACTAAGATGCTTAAACTCTGTTATTTGAAAGAATACCTCAAGGATTAATGCTGTGATGTGTTTCTGTAACAAGTATAACTATATAATGTACCAGTGATGTGTTTCTTTATAATAAATGTCTCTGTACACTTATATTATAATGTACCAGTGATATGTCTTTATTACAACTGCAAATTATGTGTCGTAAATGTTGTTAATGTACTGCGAATGTTAATTATTTAGTATGTTTGTTTTTAAAAAACTATGCTGCAGGTTTTGCATGTGAACCCACAATGAGTTTCTTAACTCTTGGGAATACAATGCACGGTGTATTGAATACTTTTTAATATATTTTTTTATTTAAAAAAATCAAATTAAATAATGTCGTTATTAGGTTTTGCAGGTATTTTAGTTTTTATAATTGTGACAGCTGTATCGGTGTTCAAAGCCATTTTCAAACTGTCTCTGCTAGCTAGAGATATTTTGAAATTATTCTAGTACATAGACATAACAAGTAACCACCCTACTACGGTGAGTGATGGCACAATTTCCATCTTGCTTGCTGGTCAACCCGAAACATTTCTTTTTTCTCTGTCTCTAACTTTAAAAGGTTCATTTTCAGGAGTGAATTTTGTCACGGCAACAGTAGCCTAACTGTTTCAGTATATTATGAATGTACGCGTACGTGGCGATGTGACATTGGGGAGACTTTTTTAGTTTTGTATGGCATTTGAAAGAGTGACGAAACTGTTTTCGTAAAATATATACAATTAAAGGCATGCTCTTAATATTAAATAATGTATTGGAATTAAAACATGGCTGCAAGGAAGTCGTGAAGCGAGGGTTTACTTGGTAAAATTACACACTTGGAAATTAGACGTACTAAAATATATATCACGAAAGTGACACATGGGGGAAATTTAAATATACTCGTAAAAATAACACATGATGAATAACATTTATTCAGAAATCCTATTTTTCTTTTAGTTTTATATTAAACTAGCTGAAGTACTCAGCGTTGCCCGGGGTTATGAATGGTTTGGAGTAAAGTTTTGATGTTGTGATGTATTACCCCTACACCTTCCCCAACCACTACTTATAGAGTGGAAGATACTCTCAGTATCGCACTGGTGAAAGACCACCTTTCATAATTGAAACGTTGCTTGAAATGGCTTCTAACCGTGTTTGGTGACCAGATCTGAATAGCCAGGTATTTTCCCACCGCCCTCTTCCCCTTCTCCTTCTCCTCCCCAATACCTTCAGCCTCACAACATTATCCAACTGGGAATGCCATAGTCTCACTGGATCCAGACGGTCGGGAGCAGCAGGGAGTGACTCTTGTGCGGTATTCATATAAAAACAAACAAAAAACTTCTACCTCTATCAATACCCCTACACGTACCGATACCCCCACCCATACCTCTACCACACTAACCAGTAATTTCTCTCTTAATTTAAAGTTAACTGTACAAAATGTCATCAAAAAGTAACAAAATTCTGCTTTGAGGGGTAGGGAAAGAGGATGGGTGTAGTCTTTCAAAATTTTATTTTAACATTATCCAAAACAAACAAACAAACAAACAAACACCGCCACGGACACTCTTTTTTGAACACATACATGAATATTTTTGTATAAATGTACGAGTATATATCGATTTCAAAGTCCTAATTTTTTTATACTAAATGAATTTCTTATTGTAAAAGAACGTATGCTAGATATTAATAATTCCATGCTATTTACATGCTTATTGTACATAATTTTTGCCACATGTATTTATCTTAAAATTGAAATGTAGTTTCTACAGAATCTGCTAGATTTTCAATGTTAATACCACACAAGAGTCTCCTACCCGAGCTACCCGGAGCCAGTGAAACTATAGTACCCCCAATTAGTATGAGTATGTTGTAAAGCCGAATTAAGGGGGGAGAAAGAGGAAGGTTGGAACGTACCTGGCTATTCAGATCAAGTTAGTAAACACTACTAAACCCATTTCAAGTAACAAAAGTTAGGATTCTGAATTGTGATCATTCACCAGGGCGGTGCTGAGATCATCTAACGCATTTGATGTTGGCCCGCGCTATCATTATACGTTCCCGTGTAACTGTAATTTGAATATCTGAACAGAGAATCGGAGTAATTACGCAATAGTTGAACAACAAACAGCGCCCTTGCGTATAATTAGCTCAAGGAATTACCTATCTCCGAGTCATTTACCAACTAACTAACTTGTTACAGTTCACCGGAGTTCAGTTACCTAATCCTCTTTTTAATATATCTCGAGTAGTTAAGATACTATTAGATACCTACCGTTTAATATCGCTACCTTTCTCTTTTCAAAAATATTAAAAATATATTTATTCACTTCTTACGTTTAGATATTAAAAGAAAAACAAGCATTCTAGGGTTTCGAATAACCTGAAAATATTTTAAAATCTCCTAGTACCATCAATTATAAGCGGAAGGTATTGCTTGTGCAATGATGTAAGACTTGAATCCACAAAGCTTGAGTGGGAAGTGGGAAGTGGAAAGTGGGAAGTGGGAAGTGGGAAGTGGGAAGTTAGAACCCAATACATTTGTCAACTGAGCCACCGATCTGTAAGGATTTAAGTCTTATTTTAAGAGCACAGTAGTTGAAGTAATGAGAATATAAAATTTTGAACACAAAATTACCGCCATTTACAAAACTACTCATGTATCCCGTTCGAAGTAATATTTTTTCTTTTGTGTTGTAACAAAAAAATAAGTTTGTACCGTACTGTAATACGCGATTGATAAAAATGACGGCGAATGAATTGATTGAGGTAGAGCAGTTAGTTTTTACATCATTTCCGGATAGAGTATAGGTCCCGAATTCAAGTCTCGATCACGACCTTATCTTTAATTTATCTGTGTCATTGACTATTATTTATTCTTTGAATACTAGTCATATTCTTTCAACAATTATTCTCACCTTGTAATGATGTAAATATTAAGTTCTGCAAGTTTTTTTAGTTTTCATTATTAAAAAGAAAGAAATATAAAAAAAATATTAATCCAACACATCTGGTAGATAATAAAAAAGAAGAAAAACTTGCATATCTGGAATTTGTCGGTCCAATATCGGTAAAACTTGCAAAATAAATTAATAAGTCCGGTTTAAATAATATAAGAACAATCGTAAAAAATTCAAAAAGTAAAAAAGATTGGAAGAGCTTTCTCGACTAGATTTAAAGAATATATACGATGTTATAATGATCAGTTCAAGCGCTTTATAAAAATCTACATCTCTTAGTAAATAATCTCGTTCCGCTTGATAACAATGAATTTAAGTCCTTACATACAGAAAAAAGGGTCTCACATTAAATTCACTTGAACAATTGGAAATTAATAATCGAACGAATGATTCTAATATAAAATTAATTAATAAAGTAAGTAAAAATATGTATTCTCCACTATTCAGTATGTTCACACGACAAAAAAAATATAACACATTTAAATAAATCAATTAAGAAAACATTGTCATTTAAATGCGGGAAAACACATTATTAATTTTAGTGCCTCACAGAATAGAGAAATTTATTTACATTCTAACGAAATCGGTTTTACCGGTAATAAATCATTTTAAATACCGTTCAAATTAGAATTGGGTTAGAGTAAAGAAAATCGTATGAGTAAGTCGTCGCAATGTGGTTTAACCACAGTTTTAAACTGGCCTTGAACGCCGAAACAGCTGTCACAATAATAAAAATTAAAAATGGTTGCAGAACTATATATTAATATTATTAATTTGATTTACAGTAACTTTCTAAAAAAAATCATTGGCATAATGGGATGTGTTGAAAAATCATATTAATCTAAAAAGTGTAAGTTATTTGGAAACCTTCGCAATATTACAAGCTGTTAAAAAATCGCGTCTCTCCCCCTTTTGTTTTAAATGGTTAGTTCCCCTTTTGCGTATTTATTCATTTTGAAGATATTTAGACATCTCGTAAAAACGCGAGTCATAGAGTTAAATTATTTACCTTTGAATCCCCACCAAAAGTCATGCAAATACTTGACTCGAATGAGCGGAAATTTATTCAAAAGGTCCCACTATCGACTCCCTGAGCGGGCCTTTCACAGAAAGGGCAAGAGGGGGAATAAATAACCCTCCCACTCCCCAGAAAAAGGCACCCCTAACGTGAAAGCTTTCGCATATTAAAAAGCTCTACAATGGAGTGTTGTAGCCTTCTTTGAACAACGATGTTAATACTTGTGAATATTCAAAGACTATATACCTATGGTGCCAGCGGTGGTTGGAAAATGACAGAGGATGTGTTAAATCTATTCGTTACTGTGATGACATATACACATCCTGGGTATAACGTGTGTCGTCTCCAATATCTCCGAGATTCGTGAGGCGGATTGACAACTTCGATTTGGCGCTAAGTAGAATATAATTAATAGTTGCAATGTTATAAGGTGAGTTTTAAGAAATGAAGAAGGACGAGACAACCATTGATTCACTTATATGGTATCTTTCATACTTGATTGTCACTTTCATACCCTTGGATATAACCTTTATCACAGTTACGAAGAAAAATTCCGCAAGAGTTGCATTTTAGGTGGCTCATGGGAGCTATCGAATATCCGTTAAAGGGAACAGAATGTTATGTTCCTTGTCTCTGGGTCCAAAGGTTGCATTATAAAAAATCGAGTGTTGCTGTAATAAAACTTTTTTATGTATTATCTGTAACTTATTGCACACATATTTCAATACGAATTTTACAACGACAATTTACTTTCCAATTTCAAGATTTTTTTATAATTTAAATGATTTTTAGCTACTATCTTTTATTTATATTTATGCATTATCGACCGCGTTCGGTTGAACTTAACCTTCATCAGAAACGTACACAGATAAACTGTAACTTCCTGAAGACGGTTAAGCTCGACAGAAACTTGTTTATAATGCAAAAAATATTTTTAAAAATTCATTGAAAATATAATGTCTAGCCATATGGTGATTGCTTTCTTCGATTAAACTATTATGCATAAACACATACATCTTCTTTCCCTTGTCTTAATCGGGTCGGGAACCCATCGCATTGACAACGCGCTTCCAGGCGTCCTTGTCCTTTGCTACGTTAATGGCATTCGTGCATAGTAGGTCCAGCCGCTGGAGTTGCTTCTCCCACCTGAGCGGTCCACTGGACGTCTTCCCTCTACCATTTATATACCATTTGTCGCGGAATTCAGCATAAGTATTAGTTAATTTAAATTGAAATAGAACATATGTACCAGTTAAATGTATTCCAAAATGAACAAAATATATCTGACACAAATATTTTTTTACAATTTAAATGACAATGTAAAATTAAGAATGACAATTTTAACTTTACTAATTACGACATTGAAAATTGAACTTTAAGTATTTCGTCACTTCCTTCATAAATTTTAAAACATTTTCCTCTTTTATATTGGCCGGTATTTTTGTACTTGTAAAATTCTAATTAAAAATATTCAAAAAGGGAATAATACAACATTTGTGAAAAATATAATAAATGTTAAAAAAATTTTCTGTAGGAGAATGTTACATTTAAATAATAAAAAATAAAAAATGAAATGCATCAGATAATTAAGCTGAGCTTGTGTGGTTGGGGGGTGGGTTATTTTTGGTTATTATTTTTTTCTTGGAAAATCTTCATGGCTCTATATCATAATGAGTTTTGTGATTTTGTATTCTTTCGGAAGGAAAGTCTTACTTTATCAAAATAATTAAAATTAATAAAATAAATAAATTATTTTCGGTCGTGATGTGAGTACGTAACACGTAAATTTTTAATGCTAAAATTCATTTAAAAATATGTAATAATTGTTTTCATTACATATAATGAATTTATCCAGCAAATCTTAAAATAGTTGATGAAGTAATGGACAGCATAGTTGCTTTCCAAGTAGTTGGTCGGGGTTCGATTCTCGGCCGTGGCAATTTTTTAATTAAAAAAAATTGTTATCTTTTTACTTTCTACTTTCAAGCATTAAAACTTTCAGCTTTATAAATCCTACAATTATATTATCCCGTGATTTTTCACAGATCTGCGCTAGTGTTTTATAATAAGGATAACAGTGTCTGTACACAACATGTGCGTAACTGTCTCAACAAACAAAAATTCTCACTTCATTTAGATACATCCAAAAATCGTTTCACACGTACGATACTATTATTCCCCTCTGGTGACATTATCCGACACGAGATATTAGTTCAATTAAATGAAATATTTTAATATTTATAAAACAAATTTATAGCATTTATAAGGATAATAATATACGTATAATAAAACAGAACTTAAAATAATTAACATAGTAAAGAGATACATATAAATACATGTACGTATATGAGAAATTCAAATAAGTGATAGAAACAGCTATCATATAGGCAGCAACAAAGTTTGCTGTTAATTTGATAAAATAGTGCCATCTGAGGCGTACACGATATTTTCTTCTATAAATATATTGCAATCGTAAACTTCGTAAGAATCTACGTATTGGTAATTGGATAATTCAAAACACGTATGAATTGGCATACTTTTAAAAGTGGTTTAGTCATTAAAAGTGCGATTAAAAAAAATTCCGAAGGCCAAGAAAATAAAAATAATAATAATAAAAAATAAAGTTAAAATACGGTTAATCAGGAGAAGTTAGGTTTTCTGATTACTTTTTTCGTACTTTTGATGACTTTATATCACTTTACAAAAAAATATTATTATTATTATTATTATTTTGATAAAAAGTGTGCCTATTGATCCGTGTATTGAATTGTCATAGAACCACTAGTATTATGGTATGATTAGACTAGTTTTATTCAAGTTTTTTTTTTTTATGTATATCAATATGGATTGCGTTGTACATTATGAAAGATTTTTGCCATGTTAGTTTTAGCCACCGACTTAAAACTAATTAAATTTATTTATTTATTTGCCGACCAATGTCTAATTATACAAAATACGTAACACGAAATGAAATAAACAAGAGCTACAGCAGCACATACACAATACAAGAATGAAGCAATGACAAAAAGAGGACAAAAATATTCATCTGAGAGAACATTCAAGTCAAAGCCTGAACATGGTTTTAGTTAGAGTCCATGATTTTAGATATTCTAAATGATAATCTTAGATAATTTCTTCAAATGATTGATAACTTTGTGGCATCATTATTAATTATATAATTGAAAATACACCTTATATACCACTTTACTTAAAATATATAAATATTTCTACATGTTTCGATGGCATTTATTATTTATTTCATGTATTCATTTATTCCTGAAGATGATAGCATTGCTATCGAAACATGTAGAAATATTTATATATTTTAAGTAAAGTGGTATATACAAAGTGTATTTTCAATTATATAATTAGATAATCTTAGAGTTTTAATTTCGTAAGTCCCTACAAAAGTCATTAAGACTTGTACCAAAAATTTCAACTCCCTGGCTTGAGTTAACAAATATCGACATTCTGGACAGTGGAGAATGGTGCCCATAATTAGTAGTATTGATTGAGGAAAAGCAATTCATTGTTTCTGAGTCTACGGATAATTTAATGATCTATACTGTTAATATCTTCTTTGTTAGACAAGATCTACAATTTTAATTCATCATTATACTGTTGCCAGCAGGTAAATAATCTCAGGGTGCAAACATTTTAATTTCGCCGTTTATTTCCAACGGCTTAATGTTGTGTTGCTCTTTACTCCGTGTTTAACGTCTTTACGGAGATCTTCTAAAGTCTGTTTAATTTAGACACTGTTTTATAAATTCTAACTAATTTATTAAGCAAAATTTACAAGGACTACAGTCAACATTTGACTGAATTTGTAAGCATTAGGGGGTAAGTACAGTGCTGTACTATTAACAATGTATTACACTTAGTACGGCTTCTAAAGCACAATTACTTATAAAAATATTAGGACCAAATGTTCGTGCAATTAAGTCCCAAGGTTCTAAATCTACTACTTTTGAAAGGATTGAATGTGTCATGAAAATCTTCACGTGAATGGGTGATTGTTACTCGTTAGATAAAAAACCACTGTTGTTTATTGAGATTTTCTTTAGAAAAAAAGATGAAATATGCAGTTTTATTTATAACTTTGATAGTTTAAACCATGGAAAGGTACGATGACTTGATTTCAACAGATTGTCTATTTTTGGCTGCGTTTATTGCACTGAGTAAGAACTAATTTACTATAAAAGTGAAGCCACATAAAATAAAATAATTGAAACAAAGAATAATAATAAAAATGTTTTATGAACTTCTTTTGTTATAACAAAATAATAAATAATGATATCCTCACTGGGATTTCCCGTGCTGAGGATTTCATTTACAAAACATTAAATGACATTACATTAAATTGATGAAAAAAATAAAAATAATTTTTGGGTGAGGTGTTTTAAGTGCAGTTGAGTGGTTTCGATGTTAGTCTATATTTGGTGTTAATATATTTTCTATTTCAGATCTACCTATGCAACGTATCCAGTGTTTTATTTGATAATTACATTTATTATGGTTGAAAATTACTTATATGCTTTTCATACTACTTGTTATGATAATCTTTCTATAAATACTGAAAATTTGCGCTAGAAAGATATCGTGAATAAATAAATTGAAAAAAGAGTTTAAAAATATAATTGGGCAAAGACATTTGTAAGATTATGCAGGTCCCAAAGACTGCGATGGACTAGACACGTTGAAAGAATGACAATTGCAGAAGCAACCCAGAGGTAGACCGAGAGAGATGAAGATGGACTACGTTAAAGAGAACTGGAAGACCTGACGCCTAGCGAGGGAAACAGAGCTTTTGGGGAGGAGGCCAAATCCCTACCCTAAGACGTAGCGCCGTGATGACGAATTATTCGCCAGGACTTTTTTAAGGGTAGCCTTTTTTAATATTTTGCATTATGCACCAATGGGTGAGTAGGTGGAATAGGGTGGTGGTTATTGTCTGTAATTTTTGGAGGGTCCTGAAAAAGTGACTATGTAAAAGGAAAAGTAATCTTTTTAAAGATTTATTGAAACGATTTTTAAACTTTTTTGAACTTATAATTTTGACCGACCGCTTTTAGTCTACAGTCATCTTAAGACTAATAAGATGTCTCCACTATCACATAGATATACAATTTTTGGGGTGGTAAACTGTGATTCCATATAATTTTATTTATATTTTATATCGAGTATTGCTATATCCTGTTTTACACGCTTTTAGTGGTTTAACATATAATGTATTTATTGTTATTATAACTTTACATATATTTATTGTTTTAAAAGCTGTTAAAAGTGGGTTGCGTTGTAAAATATTTTTATTATACCATTGTTTTATGAGATAGCGAACGACCAAATAAACAACTTCAATACAATTTTAAAAAATTGGTGGTTTTAAACGATAATATAGACTTTAAAGGCCACAACATTAAAAATAATAAAAATAAATATTTATTCCAGTATGCAGGGAGGTTAGTGTAGTCCCACACATTCCAAAATATACATACAATAGTTATAAAAATACTAATATATACCAAAGTGTATAAAAAAAATAAAATAATAATATAGTAGGTGAATGATACACGACACATAAAACTTAAAGAAAAAAAAAAAAATTAGTAGTTGAAAATACAGCGTTTTAGGACTGCTGCATTTAAATCGTGAGGGGCCAATATCTTTCTTCAGTATGCGTCGATGCTGGGGGTTGGACTGAGGCAGGCCTACATTATGATTATATTCCCGGAGCTGTTTATTCTTTCCCTTATTCCAGCCACCCTGGATCTTATAAGGGCTGCGAAACCGGAAACTCGCCTCTCCGTAAACATACTGTAAACGCTGCAGTATTTGAGGAGGCCAAACGTTATGCGGAAAGCGTTTTTGTTCTGGAAACAAAGTCTTAATATACAATCTTAGCCACTGATGAAACCACGTTGATTCGTATTTAAGTAGGGCTAAAGAGCAGCATACATTTGATAATAAATTATTTTTTCAAAATTTATGTTAAATATGCAAAGTTTTGAGACTGACCTCAGTTTTTTTTTACCATTCTTGAAAATGGTAGATACATATGTGGATTTACAAGCGAGATAAATAATCCATTCGGTTAGGGAACGGTGGAAAAATAAATATAGAAGTAAGGCTTAATTGCACGTACATGTTTTTATGTATATTGGGGTATTTCATCAGAACCAGCGCCTTTGTGAATGTCAATTTCTTTAAATTTATGTTTTTCTCTATTTCCATATTCTATGTATTTCTCTTGTTTCATCATCCATCAGATTAATTGTACTAGTAATTGTAAAATATCCCATATATCTATTCCGTTCAATCACTTTTAGAATTACACTATTCAAGTTAGCTACTGGATTACTATTCAGGCCGTGACCATATCTTATTACCAACCGAGCCGTTTTATTGAAGTTAAAAAAACATATTCATTTCTTCAGAACAGTGTCTGAACAACCTCTTCTTCGCAGAAGTTGTTCAGACACTGTTCTCCGATATGGCAACGTACCACTGGATTCTTTAATCTTTCGGTTAGTTCTTTCGTGTGAAAGCTCAACAATATTGGGGACATCCATCCATCCTGTCTGACGCCGCTCTTTAGGGGAAAAGAACATCCTTTCCATCTTACTAGGTTTTCACACAAGTCGAAGATGCTTAACACCTCCGACGATGAGAAGTGACAAATGAAAAGCGATAATATTTTAATATTTGGTTTTTCTTTGAGGCGTTTTTATTAATAAATTAATTTTAAAAAATTATTAAAACAATATTACTCCAGATGAATAAAGCATCGCTTTCGAAACATGTAAATAAATTAAATACTATATTTTGCATTCGCCTCTTCATTAATATAAAGATATCTACATTGTTCGAAAGCGATGCTTTCTTCATCAGGAGTAATATTAAAAACTAAAAAAGTAAACATGTAGATATCTTTATATTTATAAAGTGATGAATACAAGTCATACTATTTAATTCATTTAGTAAAATCATTCATTTTCCAATCGAATTAATTTAGTGTATTTAGATTATTATTTGTACAAAAACACTTTAAGGATCAAAATACTATACTTAACACGTTGGCGTTTCACAAGTTAAAACAAAATTCAAAATCCACGTAATCAAAATTATCGACTGTAAATTGAAATATTCTAGAGTATTTCTAGCGGTTGGTATTTGTGAAAACTTAAACTAAATCGCAGTCTGCAAGCTCACGAGGAGAAGATTACGTTATTAGGGAATGTTGAGACTGCAGACTATAGGCGTCCCACTATCGCGCTTGTTTCTCTAATCAAGATAATAATGTGCTTCGTAATAATATTTATTCATGCATGCAATCTGGGACTCCCTCGCGCGAGGTTCTTACGCGCCGATGCATCCCTCATTCGGGCGGAGTTCTGGGAACTTTCATTATTTGGATTTGAATTTAATGCGCTGTACAAAGCGCCTTATCAGGTAGTACGTTTAATCATGACTACTAAGCAAAGAAAAAAATCTGCATCGGTCTTCATTTTGTCCAGACCTTCTCTCTTGTTTCGGTGTATCCAATTGTGTTTCAACATTATTTGATTTTAATATTTAATAGGAAATATTAATTTTTAATTATTAAATTATAATGTATACAATGAGGCCAAGACCAACTGAAGACCAAAAGGAGTATAAATTTTCCTCTTTAATTAAGCTAAAATCACTTTGTGGCATCATTATCAATTACAAAATTAAATAATAATATTAATAATAAATGATAATAATAAAATTAATTAATTAAAAATTATTCCGTATTCACCACTTTATTAATAAATACATATCAACGTGTTTCGAAAGCGATGCTTTCTTCATCAGGTATATATAGAATACATTATTATTCTATTTCATATTTCTGATAAAAAAAGCATCGCTTTCGAAACATATTGATATGTTTTTGTTAATAAAGTGGTGAATATTAAGTAATTTTTAATTGATTTATTAATAATGACCCCAAAAAGTGAATACCAAACTTTCGAAGAAATTATAATAATAATAAAATTAGAAAAATGTAATTTTTAATTTTTGCCTTATTTAGTAATTTTTTCATGCCTGTCATTTTTTTGTAATAACTTGTATCCTGATGAGGGAACTATTGGTGTTTAAATATCTTAATAATATCAAAACATATCTTAATCACGTAATTGAAAATTATTTGCTGCGTTGTGGATCAAATTAAAAACATGAATTTATGAAGCTTTATTTTAGATAAAAGGTAATTTGTGCCGGATGTCACCATGCCTTTTTGAGAATATGCAAAGTATCGCTTTTAACTACAAGCTTTTCACATTTGGTATCCTTTTAATCTCGCAGATCGCTGGCTGTTTCTTTTACACAAAAAACAGAGTAGTATCAAGCTCTTATAATACGAGGGAGTCTGGTGGAAAATAAGTCCAGGGTAAAGTCAACCGATTTCAAATATTTATTTTTCAATGTATTTTTTTAGATTTCTTGTATCTCTTAAACAACGGTTCAAACCGGTATGTGATACAATATATTATGAAGAAGGCGTCTTTTTCTAAAAAAATGGACTGGAGTTCCTCATTCCTCGCTGGAGTGGGAAGAGATGGAGGAACGAAAAGCTATTTGACACTCTACTTGCTTCTTCCACACCCATACATAACGTATATACGAGTGCATACATAAAGATGTAGGAACATGTTATTATCTTAATTTTATATGAATCATTTTTTGTTTTCATATTTTTCATTTCACAAGTCCTTATTTTTATATACCTTCAATAGACGCTTGTTCTTGCTATGTTTTTTTACAGATATTCGTAAAATTAATATATTTTTTTATTATACATGCTCATAAGGGCTCTTAATTGAGTATATTTTTTTCACTGTGTCACTTTAGAATTTAAAAAATAAAAAAAATGAAACTGATATATCTGATAACGTTATCAGGTTATGGACTAGTAGTTCATTTAGTGTCGCCCTCAGTAGATTCGAAACGTTACTTTATTTTGCTTCATCTAACTTTGGTGACCAGCTCTTTTAAGTATTATAGCATACCCCGATTGAAAAGTCACCGTAGCCCCAAACACTTATTACTATTGCACGGAATTAATATATAAAATAAAATTTTAAAAAATTGTCATCCATGGGCGTTCACGACTTCTTCCAATCATTATAATATTCTCCTCAAACTCTACTCTGTTCAACCAATCCATCATCCGATTCAAATCGGTTACGTGTCAGTATGGTGTAAGAAGGTAGTATAATCAAATAATCTACCCACTCCTTTTTCCAAACCCACAAAGTTTATCATTTAAACACAATTTTCATGACTGTTTTTTTTTCAGTATGTCCTGTTATAATTATTTATCAAATGATTTGAGATAAAGATTTAAGTGCAGTTCTGAATAATATAAAACAGGAACCGAACTGCATTTCCTGCAAACGTAATAATGTAAAACTTCGAAACGCGGAGCTACGGGCATAATGTGAATCTTTCAAATTAAATTTACAGAAACAAATATTAGAGTGGTTCTTTCACAAACTACTTGGAGTCACATAAAAGCTTCGAAACAGCAAATTTTATTAGCTGAGTTTTCGTAATAAAAGCTTAATAAAGAGCGAATAAATGAACATAATTAAATAAAAAATATTATATCTTGCACTTGTTCTAAATTGATGAATGCAAACTATTTGGTGAAAAGCCGCCAATCAGTTGGGAACATTTCTCTAAGTCGCCTTAGATTTTGTTAAATGCTACTCAAAATGCCCTTTCTTTGCAAAAATTGATTGACGTTTTTCGTTCCAATAGCGAAAAATAAATATTTTTATTATGATTTTTTTCTTCTGACCCCAATATCATGTACGAGTTCCGTTTATTTCTGATTAAGATTTTTTACATTTTAACACAATTTTATTTATTTATATGTTCTGCGTCAAAATGGCTAAAATTGAATAAATTAAAACTAGTATTAATAAGATAAAATACGTGAATATATGTTTGAAAAAAACGCATACGAGAATCCAAAGGTTTATTTCAAAGAAATCATTTTAAAAAGTTGAACAAATTAAAAACCTAGATATCTTTATGGACTCAAAGTTAAAATTGTAAAAACATGCGGACTATACAATTTAAAAAATTGCAAAAAAAACATTTCTTTGCAGAAACAGAAAAAAATTAAATAATGAAACATGTCAAATTTCAGTTCAAGTATTATTTCCCTTTCCAGTGAGGAGAAAATGAAAAAAATGCTAATAATGCACAGTAAAGTTAAGCGAATGATACTTACAAAAAATAATGAGTATATATATGCATATAAGAGATGTGTTAAAGGAGTTAAATTTTATGACAGTGAAGTAAAATGAACATTTCTTCAAAAGATTGGTATTCACTTTGTGGCTTCATTATTAATAAACTAATCAGAAATTACCACCACTCTTTTTTTAATATATAATTACAAAAAATAATAATGTGTTTACAGTCTAGTAAATAACATTAATATTAAATTTTTTTATTAAAAAACCTTTGTAACTTTTTTCCACCTATTTATAAATTACAAAGTTACAAAGGTTTTTTAACAAAAAAAGTCATTTTAATATGGAATTCCACCATGAATTGACAGTTTCATAATTAGAAACTGGGTTTAATTGTTTGAGAATAATCAAATAATCTTCCCACTCCTTTTTCCAAACCCACAAAGTTTATCATTTAAACACAATTTTCATGACTGTTTTTTTTTTCAGTATGTCCTGTTATAATTATTTATCAAATGATTTGAGATAAAGATTTAAGTGCAGTTCTGAATAATATAAAACAGGAACCGAACTGCATTTCCTGCAAACGTAATAATGTAAAACTTCGAAACGCGGAGCTACGGGCATAATGTGAATCTTTCAAATTAAATTTACAGAAACAAATATTAGAGTGGTTCTTTCACAAACTACTTGGAGTCACATAAAAGCTTCGAAACAGCAAATTTTATTAGCTGAGTTTTCGTAATAAAAGCTTAATAAAGAGCGAATAAATGAACATAATTAAATAAAAAATATTATATCTTGCACTTGTTCTAAATTGATGAATGCAAACTATTTGGTGAAAAGCCGCCAATCAGTTGGGAACATTTCTCTAAGTCGCCTTAGATTTTGTTAAATGCTACTCAAAATGCCCTTTCTTTGCAAAAATTGATTGACGTTTTTCGTTCCAATAGCGAAAAATAAATATTTTTATTATGATTTTTTTCTTCTGACCCCAATATCATGTACGAGTTCCGTTTATTTCTGATTAAGATTTTTTACATTTTAACACAATTTTATTTATTTATATGTTCTGCGTCAAAATGGCTAAAATTGAATAAATTAAAACTAGTATTAATAAGATAAAATACGTGAATATATGTTTGAAAAAAACGCATACGAGAATCCAAAGGTTTATTTCAAAGAAATCATTTTAAAAAGTTGAACAAATTAAAAACCTAGATATCTTTATGGACTCAAAGTTAAAATTGTAAAAACATGCGGACTATACAATTTAAAAAATTGCAAAAAAAACATTTCTTTGCAGAAACAGAAAAAAATTAAATAATGAAACATGTCAAATTTCAGTTCAAGTATTATTTCCCTTTCCAGTGAGGAGAAAATGAAAAAAATGCTAATAATGCACAGTAAAGTTAAGCGAATGATACTTACAAAAAATAATGAGTATATATATGCATATAAGAGATGTGTTAAAGGAGTTAAATTTTATGACAGTGAAGTAAAATGAACATTTCTTCAAAAGATTGGTATTCACTTTGTGGCTTCATTATTAATAAACTAATCAGAAATTACCACCACTCTTTTTTTAATATATAATTACAAAAAATAATAATGTGTTTACAGTCTAGTAAATAACATTAATATTAAATTTTTTTATTAAAAAACCTTTGTAACTTTTTTCCACCTATTTATAAATTACAAAGTTACAAAGGTTTTTTAACAAAAAAAGTCATTTTAATATGGAATTCCACCATGAATTGACAGTTTCATAATTAGAAACTGGGTTTAATTGTTTGAGAATAATCAAATAATCTTCCCACTCCTTTTTCCAAACCCACAAAGTTTATCATTTAAACACAATTTTCATGACTGTTTTTTTTTTCAGTATGTCCTGTTATAATTATTTATCAAATGATTTGAGATAAAGATTTAAGTGCAGTTCTGAATAATATAAAACAGGAACCGAACTGCATTTCCTGCAAACGTAATAATGTAAAACTTCGAAACGCGGAGCTACGGGCATAATGTGAATCTTTCAAATTAAATTTACAGAAACAAATATTAGAGTGGTTCTTTCACAAACTACTTGGAGTCACATAAAAGCTTCGAAACAGCAAATTTTATTAGCTGAGTTTTCGTAATAAAAGCTTAATAAAGAGCGAATAAATGAACATAATTAAATAAAAAATATTATATCTTGCACTTGTTCTAAATTGATGAATGCAAACTATTTGGTGAAAAGCCGCCAATCAGTTGGGAACATTTCTCTAAGTCGCCTTAGATTTTGTTAAATGCTACTCAAAATGCCCTTTCTTTGCAAAAATTGATTGACGTTTTTCGTTCCAATAGCGAAAAATAAATATTTTTATTATGATTTTTTTCTTCTGACCCCAATATCATGTACGAGTTCCGTTTATTTCTGATTAAGATTTTTTACATTTTAACACAATTTTATTTATTTATATGTTCTGCGTCAAAATGGCTAAAATTGAATAAATTAAAACTAGTATTAATAAGATAAAATACGTGAATATATGTTTGAAAAAAACGCATACGAGAATCCAAAGGTTTATTTCAAAGAAATCATTTTAAAAAGTTGAACAAATTAAAAACCTAGATATCTTTATGGACTCAAAGTTAAAATTGTAAAAACATGCGGACTATACAATTTAAAAAATTGCAAAAAAAACATTTCTTTGCAGAAACAGAAAAAAATTAAATAATGAAACATGTCAAATTTCAGTTCAAGTATTATTTCCCTTTCCAGTGAGGAGAAAATGAAAAAAATGCTAATAATGCACAGTAAAGTTAAGCGAATGATACTTACAAAAAATAATGAGTATATATATGCATATAAGAGATGTGTTAAAGGAGTTAAATTTTATGACAGTGAAGTAAAATGAACATTTCTTCAAAAGATTGGTATTCACTTTGTGGCTTCATTATTAATAAACTAATCAGAAATTACCACCACTCTTTTTTTAATATATAATTACAAAAAATAATAATGTGTTTACAGTCTAGTAAATAACATTAATATTAAATTTTTTTATCTCTTGAACTTATTTTCATATCAATAACAATATTTTTGTTTTTGTTTTTTAATGTTATTAATATGTATTTTAATAACTGGCCATTTTTCTTTTATTTTTATGCCTTGCTATTTTATTGATATTATTTATATTAGTAATAAAACTAAATTCTTTTTAAAAATTTCTAATGTAAATTTTTTATTCAATGTTTTATAATAATTTTTTTATTAACATTTTTGATTAATTTCTTACCTGCTTTAATCACATTTCGTTTATGTTTATAATTTGTCTATTCTTACTTTATTTTGTTCTATATTTATCATTTGTCTATACGTGACAATATTATTTTTTAATATTCTGTATGTCCTGATGAGGAAAGCTTCGCTTTCGAAAGTAATAATAGTAACAATGATATCTAACATCGTTGATATTTATATATTAAATAGTGGTGTTTAAAAAGTAGTTTTTAATTAATTTATCAAAATGTGCATTTTAAAAAATAAAATATAAGGATGATGTTTACGGAAATCAATAGAAAAATACGTAACATTTACAACATAATACATAACAAATTAGAATTCCAACAAGAATAAAATCAAGCAGATAGAAATCTACCATGTATCGGGCTTCCGCTAAACAATATGCCACAATCGTTAACGTTATGTTTGTAATTGGGTAACCATACATTTTTTGTAATATTTAAAAACAATGTCAAATTATTGAAAAATATATTTTTATAAACAATAATTATTAGCCTGAAACACTCATCCAAATTGAAAAAAACCTTTCCGAGCAAAGATAAATGTCGCCGACAGGACTCGAACCTGCACCCTTCTGATGTCCGGTCAGATAGTCTACCGTTGAGCTACGTTGGCTTATCGCAAACCCGCCAAGTTAATCAATATATACTAGTGTTCCATTCAATAATTACTGTTTTTATTATATTTTCACCTGTAAACAACCAACTAATAAAGTTTTATTGTTTATAAAAATAATTTTTACCCTTTGCGCTATGCACAAAAATCTTGTCTTAAGTTTTTAAGAACTTTAGTTTATCAATTTGAAAAATATATTATTTAAAAATATTGCAACAATAATTTCAGTAGTGAGTCAATCAAAAATTCTCTATTACCAAGACTCCACGCAGAAGAAAATACATATTCAGACATAGTAGATGTGTTTAACTGCTCGAAATACAAATACAAACAGACAATTATTGCATACATCCTCAACAATTATTAATATATGAGTCTAGAGTATAAGTATTAGTGATTATGAGGTATGTTTTGGGGGCATATATAATACAATAAATAAATAAGTGTTATGGATTTATGTTTGTACATTTATAAGAATACTTGATGATGTGTGCTAACTCAATATTAATATATAAATAAAAAGTTTTTTTTCATGAAACCACAATTACCATTCCAATTCCTCTTGAATCAACTGTTTCAAATCAAGAAATTCTAATTTTTAATCAACAATAAAGGGAATACGATAGACATTATTCAGAAAGTTACAACGACTTTTATAATATATTTTCCAGCAAGCTCCCAGTATAATGTCTGCTTACCAAAGTTGACTGCATTTCAAACAAAGGAACCGTAAAAAAGTTCAACAAAATAATAGAAACGTTCCCGCAAATGTAGTGCCGGGTTTCCTATTCCCGTTGTAAATAGTAAATGGGATAACTTTGTACCTAAACTAACGCGGTAATTAATTTCTCGTAGTGTCGCTGTTTACACCTCTTTGCCTGTTGTGGGGTGCATTAATTGTCTAAGTTTCCACTACTACCATTCGCCTTTCAAAGTCCAATACACACGAGATAATGTTATCGTCGCGCATAGCAAACTTACCCCTATAGGGATGAACCAAATCACTTACTTACACATTACATTACCCGTATAAAAACCATTAAAAACTCATCGTTTTAATTTAGTAGAAAAAAAGATGTTTGGAAGTACCTGGCTTTTCAGGTCTGGTTACTAAATAAACTCCATCTATTTCGAACAACAACTTTTCTATTCTAAATTGTGATCTCTACATAACAGCGCGATACCTAAAAATTCTTCACTCTCGAACGTAGTGCAAATTAAAAATACACTATTTGACATAACCCTGACACATCAAATTTTATGGTTTTAAGAACTAACTTACATTTTGTGCATCGAAAGAGTTCACAAGAATTTTTAAAGATTTTAATTTTTGCATCTCTACGGACGATTCCCCCCGCTATTTATACCAATCTGTACATATTTTAGTTATGACCAATTACCACTCCTCAGAGATACGTAGACGTAATGCTTTTAAAAAGTAAAAATTAATTATCAAACAGTTATATATTTAACACTGACATTCTGCCTCAAATACATTTCTTTGTTCCAGAATCTCACTCCCAAGGACATCATCATCCTGTCTTATTTATTGGGCGAGACGCATAAATTTATCGAAGAACTATCCCATGAAAATTTGGATACTGCAATAAAATTGTTACAGGTAGACTTTATTTCGTTATTAAAATGGTCACATGACTCTGGTCTAATAATCAATGCTAAAAAAACGAAATTGATGCATATAAGATCCCCGTATGCAAGGTACAGAGAGGCACCTGTAATCATATCCCATTCATTTAATTGCATTCACAATAATACCAAACAGCCCTGCGCGTGTACAAGCATCGAATTAGTCAACCAGTACGTGTATCTAGGTGTTACGGTGGATTGTAATATGAAATGGGACGTACAAATTTCCAACCTCTGTAAGCGACTTCGGGCCATTGTAGGAAGACTCCACAAGATAAAATTATACGTGCCTATAAAAACTATGAAACTAATTTATTTGTCTCTAGCAGAATCGACTATAAGGTATGGTATAACTTCTGGGGACACTCCTGTAAGACCAACATAAAACATTTACAGCTGATTCAAAACGCCATGGTAAAATTGTTAGTAAGTAAAACAGTTTTTAACCAAAGGCGAGACATTGATATTATGTACAAATCAATTAATGTATTACCTGTTCGTGGTATTTTGTGGCATAAAACTCTACTGCAACATATATCTGAAAGTCCGTATAAGGCAGTGGTGGATCATGTACACAATACACGTTTCACGCAAAATATAGGAATGATAGTGCCAATATTTCAAAATAAATATGGTCAACGAACCCTTGAATACATTGTACCATTTATATTTAACAAATTTCCGTACGAATTAAAAAAACAATTGTCCTATGATGAAATTCTCACTGATGTTAAAGTGTTGGCTTTTGGAAAGTAACCTTGTGTATTGATGGTAACAAATATGACGGTCTCCATGGTTGTATAGCTCCTAGATATCTGGTGTACTTACTGTTACGGTGTTACAATTATATTTCAGTCTTTCCTCATTGTAACCAACCTGTACTGCTGTTTTATGTATATATCTTTTAAATTTTTATTTCTTAATCTATTTAATACTTACAGATGCTTTGATATTTCTGATATTTACGTAATAGTTATATTTTTGTAATATGAATGTTTTATAATGTTGATATTTTTAAAAGTATTGATGTTTTTATAATATTGATATTTTTATAATATTGATACTTTTATAATATTGGTACTTTTATAATTTTGATATTTTTATGATATTGACATTTTTATAATATTATTTAAATCGGTGTTATAAGATTGGACTCTAGTATCTCAATGACAAATCTGTAATGCTTTTACCATTATTTTTTCTCTTTAATTTTTTTTTTTCTCAACTTATGTACAGGACAAGATGCATGCGCCTAAATATAATAATTTTTGCCCTACATTTGTATGATGATTGTAATTTATTGTTGTAATATATTATATTGTTGAAATAAACTCCTGCTAACAAGCTACTTGCAGTGGCTTAGCGGGTATAAGTTCCCACTGTATATAATTAATATTATACAATAAAATAAAAAAATAAAAAAAATAAAACTCACCCGTTGGGAAAGCTACTAAAATTAACTAAATACGGAAATAAAAAATATATGTACATCTGTTTTGAAGAGTCTACTTTGTACATTTGTTACTTAATTATTATTAAAGAGTGGATAACAATTCAAAACAATTTGTTAGAATTTTTTACATTAACGCCCAATAAATATTGTAAATACATCTGTTTTATATGTCCCATAACACATTTAAAGGATTTTTGGAATTGCATATTTTCCAATTATGCATATTATGCACTGTTTCATAACCAATTAATATAACAATTGATATTATAAAAAATAGTGTTATTAAATAAAATTGAGCAAATAATTAAATCACGTTATCAAAAAAAAAAATTTCAAGACACCAATAAATTTATTATCATTATACATTATTTTAATAATCATTTACAAAGCTCGAAAAAAATGTGTACTTACTGGGGGGGGTACCACGTTCTACATTTGTAAATTGTTTTGTGTATGAATTATAAATAAAATAAAGTTTTTGTTTTAAAGCAAGTTTTTGTAAATATTGTTACATAACGAATTCACGACAGTTAAGAAGATTCTAGTCTCTCGTGCAATGCATCTAGCTCCTCGTTAAAAATTCCGCGAGATTAATTATGGTTCCGGGCTCCGCGACCAGACCGACAATTCCTCCCATCATCAGTGTCGCGCGGCCCGCCAGAGAACCACCGAGCACACTTCCGCCCATCATCTGGCGCGGGATTGCCCGTCGAGCAACGACCATTTGGGCCGCCAGAACCATACCGGCATTTTAAGAGTGAGGTTGTGTGATAAGGGCAGAGCTAATTGCCGTTGGTAAATGGCCGCTATGCGTGGGTGAGCGTCATCTCGCTCACCACGTATTAGGACACTGTAAACTCTTTGTCCTTGTATAAATCTAACTAGTAAAGTCAGTGACGAGTGATATAACTCCCTGTGTCCTGTTGGATGCTAGCCGTATGGAATTTCGTGTTCCCCGGCATCAAACAATTGCGATGGAGGAACGCGCACCTGACGCCGTTGCCCACGTAAGCTGTATTTGAACCCTCTTTATCGGTGCTCTAATCAACTGTATTCTAGTTGAACATGCCCAATTCTAGATTCACGAGAGAGAGATATTTAAACCCTTAGTTAGGATGTGTGCTGCCAAATGTTAGTGGATAATCCCCATATGTACAAACTGCGATAAATAAACCTCCCATAAATAAACCCAAGACGCATATCTTTTCATTTGGTAGTTCGAGTACCATTTCCCTGATGCAGATATGAGGCCGCCCACCGACTCCCGACCTTGCAGAAAATAGATGACTTGTTCCGTCTACTGAGCTACCCAGAGAAGCCCTGAGTCAGGCACCCTTCGTCTGGCCTCCAGGTGAATCATAACCTAGACTTTTCTAACCTCTAATCTCAACACTGCCGCCCTAGAGTGGGGCTTGTTCCTCAGCATTATGTTAAAATATTACGAGAGGAAAATTATAAAGCAATAAATTAATAACAAATCTTTGATCTTGAAGATACAAATACGGGATTGTTTTGATTTTTATCAAAATAATTTATAAACCTAAGTTTTATTTCCTTCAGAATAACTGCTCAAACAATAACTGTGATAAGTATTAGTTAACTATGTAAACTGTTGAATCGCATTATTGCAATATTAATGTCGGTGTTCTCACCGAAATTACAACCCTACTAACTGCTTAGATAGGTACTAGGAAATATTATTATCGTCGCGCTCAACTTGTTCTGTATGCTTTTCGGCTGCAACCAAGCTTTGCAGTGTGGATTCAGATTTTGTTATAAACCGCTTAACTCGTTAGTGCAAACAGCCCTCGTTTTACAAAGTTAGTTTGTTTTAATATTCTTTGTTAAAGGGATGTTTTGATTCAGTGGATACTGTGATTAATTTGTCACATCAGGTTTTTCTGAGCCTGCATCTCATATATTGTAACACTGTATGAAAGCGAACTTAGAATGAACCTTGAGCTAAATTAATAAATTATTTGTAGGGATAATGCATGGCGACTTGCTCACCGTCGCATCTTTTTGTTACCTTTTGTTCAACATGATTCTCTTTTATTAATTAATAAATAGATCATTTGCATGTTCTACGTAAGGAAAGGGGTAAGGCTTCCTTTGTACGTCAATCTTCTATGTCCAGCTGTTCTGTAAGATTAAAATTATGTCAAGGGGAGGTTTGCGGGGAAATGGGAAAATTACAGATGAAACCAGTAATAGGAAATGCATTTCCTGCGAAGCTAACGGAAATAGATTTTCCAGTTTAGTGAGCGAAAGGCAACCGCCTGCCACTTTTGAATACAGATTTGATAGGTCAAGTTGATTTCCTTCAAGCTTTGTTGCTCAAATAAATGTGCGCTTTGAGATGTAAATATTTGCAAAGACTAGTAAATCAAGATTTCTGTTCTGAAAACGTGATGAATCTTTTTTGCCGACAACTGCATTAATGTACATATTCGTTTAGAGATTTTAAAGCTTATTTATGCGGACGGTAAAAAGGAAAACAAATTAATTATTAATAAGTGAATTAAAAATAACTTTTTATTCACCACTTTATTAATATATACATATCAACATGTTTCGAAAATGATGCTTTCTTCATCAGGAATATGTAGAATAATAAAAATAATAATATCAGATACAGACAAATGATAAACATAGTACATAATAATGTGGGAATAGACAAATTATATATATAAACAAAAAATGATTAAAGTAGGTAAGTAATTAATAAAAAAACGTTAATAAAAAATTATTATGAAACGTTGAATAACAAATTTATAATACAAGTTTAAAAAAATATTTATTTTTATTACTGTTAATGATTAATGCGCCCTGAGGTGATTTTCCCACGAAAACGGCGCTGTAGAAGTAATCCAATTATTATTAATGAGAAAAAATTGTTTTATTATTTATTATATTTAATTTCTGGTTACCAAAATTTCAAAATTATCTAATTGTAAACCGGTAGATTTGTCTGTAAAATTTTTGAACCTTTATTTATATCAAAAGAATGATTTATTCAATTCAAAATAATTGTTATTAATTAAACACCTTACGTGTTCATCAACTCTAATACTCAAATTTCTAGATTTCTCTCCTATGTAAGAATAGTTGCAATCGATACAAATTAATTTATTCACCCCCGATTATTAAAAATATTAAATTTATCTTTGCTATTTAATACACAGTTTTTATTTATTATTTCTAGTATAACTAGCTGGTTTGATAATATTTGGGATATTTTTAATTTGTATTTTTGAACTTTCATTATTTAAAAACAATATTTTACTCCACTGTTTACTAACACCAGTTTTATTCATGGATATTCATAAGATTTAATAAATTTTTTCTCTAACTTTTGTTTAATATATTATCTGTTCAATTAGAACTATAACCCTTATTTATTGCGAATCTGTTTATTTTTTTAAATTTTTTTTTTAGAAGTACATTAACTAATTTACTAAGCATGGAATGAAAAGCTGATATTTTTTTAACAAAGGGATGAATAGAAGTATTATGTATCAACGTCTGTACGATATATTTTTTTTATATTAAGACAAAATTAAATACCTTCCTAACTTCCATTGAAGAAATCGTGGGACAAGTTCTTAGGAATATTATATGAATTTAGTAATTTATTAATAATAATTTTACCTTCATCTAGCGGAATACTAGGAAAGAAATTGACTACATCAAATGATACTAAAAGCGCATTATTAGGGATATCTAAAGATTTTAAATGATCAAGAAATTCAAGAGAATTTTTAATTGTTAATTTAGGTTTGAAAATATTGGTATCTAAAATCATTCTATTAATTTTAGATGCTAATTTATAACTAGGGGCGTTACACTTAGAAACTACAGGTCTAATAGGTCGATCAATTTTTTATTTTTTTTAGTAAGCTAAGGATGAAAGTAGACTGAATGCTGTAGAAATGAGATCTCTGAGACGAGTTTGTGGTAAAACCATGTATGATCGTGTGAAAAATGTTGAGATTCGTAAAGACTGCAAGGCTGATGGAAGCGTAATGAATAAAATTAGGAAAAGGACGCATGGATGGCTCGGGCATGTGGAGCTAATGAACGAAGAAAGGAGTGGAAAAAGAAGCCGGGGACGTCCGAGGAAGACATGGCACAATCAAGTGAATCAAACACTTGAGTCGAGCCATGTCAGAAGTTCGAATAACAGAAGAAAATGTATGAGACGTTGTATGAATGTGAATGAAGCGTGAAGTGTATGCCAAGATCGAGTTGTTTGGCGGTCCGTCCTCTCTGCCTCCTCCTGTGGGGAAACAGGGTGATGGTCAGTTAGTTAGTGAGAAAATATTCTTAACAATAAATCATTTCTAATTTGAAAATGTCATACTAGTAAGTGGGCACTAAAAAAATATAAGATTGTATGTATTCGTTGCAAAAAAAAGCTATAAAATGTAGAGCAGCACTGAATACAGCATCCATTAATTACGTTTTATAGTAAAATAACGCCCTTTACAGCTGTAAAATTGCAGTAAAATAAGAAACAAAAAATACTTGTTTGAATATATTTCCCCTCGCTTCTGCAAAAGACGTTAAGCAACTGGAAAAGTCAAGCGTCAAAGGACTTGATCCGTCTTTACCCTGGGGCAAATAATTTATTGGAGATTGAAAAGCGCATTTTCATTTATTTTCCCTTTTCGTACGTTGATTAATTTTTGTTTGAACTCTGAAAGCGGTAACCAGACGTTTGGCTAAACAAATTCTAATAATACAATATTTAAAAATACAAAACTGAGGAAAAAAATTCTCAAAAAGTTTGACAAGGCGACGAAACGTGGTAACTTTCCCATGAAAAGTTTATTTTTATATCAGTAAAAAAACTTCGAGAATAAGCATATTGTTTTTGCAAATTCAATCTCATGTACCAACGACAAATAACGATGCAAATTCCATTTATTTTACCACCTTTCACTAATGATCATGCATATCTGTAAAACACTAGTTATTGACATATTCATACAATTTTTTGTTAATTATAAATGTAATTCTCTAAACTTATCTTTCTTCTATTTTGCATTATATTTTTTTCACTTTACAGTTTCACTACATCTTTAAAACACAAATTATTTACATACTTACATAATTTAAAAAAATGGTATTGATTTCATGTGTGTATGTACTTATCTTTCCATATGTGAATTTGTTTTTTTATTTCTCTACATATCTTACTCATATTTGATTTCACTATATTTGTCATAACACAAATTTTGTGTATACTTTTTTAATTCATTTTTTAAATTATGTTCTTTAGGCTTAACTTTCCCTAACTGAAACAATTTTAATTTCCTCCTACAAATTTCTGTGCTCCTAGTAAGAATCCATAATATAATTATTTTATATTCAAGTTATCACCCACTTAGAGGCAAAAACATGTTAACCTCGAAACAAAAACACACGCTCTTCGTATTGTGTATTGTTGCATTTTATAAAACGGCGCTATAAAAATTAAATATTGAAAAATAATCATCCAATATTGATCCGCATTTTGTAAGAAAAATCAGTACCTACTCAGTAATTATTATCGTATAAAATTCGATCGCCTTAAATATTGTCTCTACAGTGGCAACACTTTTTGCTAATGAGCAGGGTGGTTCACATATAAGTATTAATTTTTTAATCGAAAGAAAATGGTTAAAAAATAATTAATTTTTAAATGAAATTAAAGTCGTCTTGCATTTTTATAATTTTGAAGGACCATCAAATGCCCTCTATCGCCAAATTGCCGAATAAACCACTGTACTATAAGGTGAACCTACTATACAATGGTGCTCTAAACTGAATATTCGCACGTTTAAGAGAAGGTCTATTTTTTAGTGCCAGTTGAAACATTTAAACGGAATTCGTAGGAGCGATTGAAAGGAATGCGGTGTTAACTTTTTGGAATGGCTGCTAAATAGCAAAAATGCACCCTCGTTTCACACTGCCAACGATATAGGGGTGATTCTGGTGGAACGTTGAATTGAAATAGGCAGTGCTATTTATGTACGTTTTTTTTAAATAAAGTTTGTTGAGTGAGCGGATTTCCGTTTATTTTTTAAGGTACAATCCTCTTTAATTTAACTAACTTAGCCAAACTATGTAATTTAACCGGGTTTAATGATCAGATCTGATAACAAGGTACTTTCCAACCCTCATCTTCTTTTTCCCCATTTCCCTCCTCCCCATGTTTCTATATAACCCAATCGGGGGTTTACTAGCTCCAGACGGCCTGCGTGGTCGAGAGGTAAGGGTCTCAACTACGAATCCGGAGGTGATGATAAATTTCATTTCATTTATTTTTTTTTTCACTATTCATAAATTAAAAATAATATAATATTTTTTTTTTTTTTTTTTATTGTATAATATTAATTATATACAGTGGGAACTTATACCCGCTAAGCCACTGCAAGTAGCTTGTCAGCAGGAGTTTATTTCAACAATATTATATAATACAACAATAAATTATAATCATCATACAAATGTAGGGCAAAAATTATTATATTTAGGCGCATGCATCTTGTGAGAAAAATAAGTTGATTAATAATTTGCATCATAAGTTGAGAAAAAAAAAACTTAAAGAGAAAAAATAATGGTAAAAGCATTACAGATTTGTTATTGAGATACTAGAGTCCAATCTTATAACACCGATTTAAATAATATTATAAAAATGTCAATATCATAAAAATATCAAAATTATAAAAGTACCAATATTATAAAAGTATCAATATTATAAAAATATCAATATTATAAAAACATCAATACTTTAAAAAATATCAACATTATAAAAACATTCATATTACAAAAATATAACTATTACGTAAATATCAGAAATATCAAAGTATCTGTAAGTATTAAATAGATTAAGAAATAAAAATTTAAAAGATATATACATAAAACAGCAGTACAGGTTGGTTACAATGAGGATAGACTTAAATATAATAGTAACACCGTAACAGTAAGTACACCAGATATCTAGGAGCTATACAACCATGGAGACTGTCATATTTGTTACCATCAATACACAAGGTTACTTTCCAAAAGCCAACACTTTAACATCAGTGAGAATTTCATCATAGGACAATTGTTTTTAAATTCGTACGGCAATTTGTTAAATATAAATGGTACAATGTATTCAAGGGTTCGTTGACTATATTTATTTTGAAATATTGGCACTATCATTCCTATATTTTGTGTGAAACGTGTATTGTGTACATGATCCACCACTGCCTTTTACGGACTTTCAGATATATGTTGCAGTAGAATTTTATGCCACAAAATACCACGAACAGGTAATACATTAATTGATTTGTATATGATATCAATGTCTCGCCTTTGGTTAAAAACTGTTTTACTTACTAACAATTTTACCATGGCGTTTTGAATCAGCTGTAAATGTTTTATGTTGGTCTTACAGGAGTGTCCCCAGAAGTTATACCATACCTTATAGTCGATTCTGCTAGAGACAAATAAATTAGTTTCATAGTTTTTATAGGCACGTATAATTTTATCTTGTGGAGTCTTCCTACAATGGCTCAAAGTCGCTTACAGAGGTTGGAAATTTGTACGTCCCATTTCATATTACAATCCATCGTAACACCTAGATACACGTACTGGTTGACTAGTTCGATACTTGTACACGCGCAGGGCTGTTTGGTATTATTGTGAATGCAATTAAATGAATGGGATATGATTACAGGTGCCTCTCTGTACCTTGCATGCGGGGATCTTATATGCATCAATATTTTAGCATTGATTATTAGACCAGAGTCATGTGACCATTTTAATAAAGAAATAAAGTCTACCTGTAACAATTTTATTGCAGTATCCAAATTTTCATGGGATATTATAAGTGCTGTATCATCAGCATATACATAATGTTTAACAAACGAGAATGTTTTGTTCATAAGTGATACAAAGATAATATAGAGCGTTGGACCTAAAATTGACCCTTGTGGAACTCCTGTTTTGACATTTCTTCTTTTACTAAATTTGTCTGATATTTTTACCTGGATTTAGCGGTTGGTTAGGAAGTTTTTGAATAGTTTGAGAAAGTTTCCTCTTACCCCTATTGCCTCCAAAATATTTAACAATTTCATCGGGTCTATAGTATCAAATGCCTTTGAATTGTCTATAAACAGTACCAAAACATGTCTTTTATTATTCAGTTCATTATTTATATAGTTAGAGAAATCCTGAAGTAACATTTCAGTACTTTTTTTTTTGAAAACCAAATTGATTAGGATCTATTAAAGAAAAGCACTCCAAGTATTTGGTTAGTTTTAAAGATATGTATTTTTCAAGAATCTTTTCTAGAGCGGGTAATATACTAATCGGTCTATAGTTTTCTATATCAGTATGTTTCCCATTTTTGTAAATAGGTCTGATAATACTACATTTGAGTTCATCTGGTATCACAGCTTGTGTTAAAATTGTGTTGATCAGATGGGTTAATACAGGACCCAAAATATCTATGTGTCTTTTTATGTCAAACATTCGGATATTATCTATGCCAGGGGACTTGAATTTTTGAGAAGTTTGACTATACTCAGTATGTCTGCGAGTGATGCTCGTGGTATATACAAACTTTGCGGTGACTCTATCGGGACAATATTTGACGCCTTAAAATCACATTTATGAACCATTGAGGTTATGTTATCTGAAAAATAATTAACAAATTGGTTTGTAACATTTTCCGCAGATTGATTTTTTAACATAAACCTACTAATTACATCGTCACAGTTACTCTTTGTCCTACGTCCTAGAATTTTATTTATTTCATCCCATGTTTTTTGATATCTGAAAAATTATTCTTAAATTTATCATTGAAAAAGGTTGTTTTACTTTTTATTATTAATTTAGTAACAAAATTACGAAAAGATTTGTATTGTTTTTCATAAATTGCATTTGTTGGGGAGCTTTTCCACTGCTTAAATAAAGAATCGCGTTTTTTAATGTGTGATAGAATATCTTCTGTCATCCATTCTTTTATAATCCAAGGTCTTGCATTGGGTTTTACATCTATAAATATTTTACTATTTTCATATACTTCGTTAAACTTGCTGTTTATTTGACTATATAAATTATTGCAATCATTTGTCTGAAGCAAAGCATTCCAGTTATAATTTCTAATTGAAAAATCTATTCGTTTTTGAGATAAAATTGAGACTTTCCGCCCTTTATTTGTAGGCCGATTATTAGTTTTATAGTACGGAATGTTCACAGCTGTTGCAAAGTGGTCTGCAATGATGAAGTCACAAACACATGCGTAGAGTATGTCAGTTTCTTTGTGTTTGCTATTATATCTAACAAAAATATGATCCAAACATGTTCGTGTCATTTTACCACTCGCTATAGCCTCCCTTGTAACGTCGTTTATACATTTTGCAAAATAGTTATTTGAAAGAGCATTTTCATAGTGAATAATCACAGGATCTATATAATTTAACAAATCAATATTTATGTCACCAAATATTAGCATATTTTCATTAGGGTTTGAACATTTTGTTAATATTGATGAAAGTTCATTGATAAATGATTGTTTACTAAGATTTGGTGGTCTATATATTGCTAGTACATTGATTATAGAATTATTTGGTAATGTTATTATACAGGAAATATTCTCGAACAACTTTGTTTCAAGTAAATTTTGGGTGAAAGGTAAAGTATCCTGAATATACAAGGTTATACCCCCTCCAGATTTGGATGTGCGACAGTAACTAATGCTACTGTAACCGGGAATTTCGAAAAGACAAGTTTGTTCCTTTTTTATTGAAGTTTCACATAGCATTAGGATATCTATATTATTCCAACAATTTTGGAGGTTAGCATGTAAAACATTCCAGTATTTAGATATGGATCGAATGTTTAGTTGAACGCAAGTAAAATTACCTATATTATGGCCAATTTTATGTTCTTCCGTCCACTGTTTCAAGTCATTAGTCCTCGTGTAGATAACATCACCGTCGTCATCAATGTATTTATACGCCATAATCGATGGTGGCAAAGTCCTTGGAAAGAGCAGCCTTATAAGCTGGGCAGGTATCCTTGTCTCCAGTCGAATGTCCAGCGGGCTTGCCAAACCTGGTACAGGTGGCACATACTGGCTTGGCGGCAGCTTTTGGGCAATCTGTCCTGGCATGACTTTCACCTGCACAATGTCCACATCTTTGCTGGTCCTTGCAGAACTTGAAGGAATGTCCGATCATTTGGCACTTGGAACACACTGTAAGCCCAATAAAGTCACGAACGCGGCACACATTCCAGTCAACAAAGACCTTTCCTTGCTTCACCAGCACGTGACGTAGATGGGCAGGCACCTCGTAGACCCGGTGGCATGTCGATCCTGTCCGAGCACCAGCTAGATGACTTAGCTTGCACGTTTTCACTGTGGGTTCTAAGTCTGCGTTTTCCTGGATTCCCGTTAAGGCACTCCTGAGAAAACACTCATCTGTAAGGTCCCGAGGACCATTAAAAAAGATCACTCGTGGATGTCGTTTTGTGGGTAGTCGGGCACTTAGAGTAGTCGAGTTTGCTAGACATGGGGTTTTGAGTATTTTTTCCCGGTCTTCCCGAGTAGCGGTTTGGATAACTATGCCTTTGTTACGGATGTTCCTTATACCCGTAACGCGGATTCCATGCTCAGATGGTCGTAAGACGTCCTTCAGGAGCTGCTTCGTTTCGTCGCTATCCTTAGCCGAAGCCAGTTTCGGAAAGATGCTTATAGCAGGCTTAGGGGTCCCAACACTAAGTCCTGTACGGGTGATTGGAGGTCTTGGCGTATTCTGAGGACCATTTTTGACCATGTCGGCAAACGATAGGCTTGCCTCCGTGGCATCAGCCACTCGACGCATCACTGGTCCCAGATCAGACTCTAGCTGCTGAATTTTGACCAACAACTGCTTAATATGATTGTCTGCCATCGTTTTTTCTGCCTGCAAGACCTTGATGTTTGCAAGGGCTGAGTTTAGATCTCCTCTGAGTTCTTTCTTTTCAAGCAACAGCTGGGCCACTGATCCTAGAACACTCGTTACATTTCGGGACACCTTGAGCTGTTGTTCTTTTGATACCTTTGACGGTTTTTCCGCCAATGTATCCTATAAGGCCTTCAGGAAAAAATTGTGTCCCAGAGAGTATTTTTTGTCCTGATGGATTACCGCGATTAGGGTCAATATCCATCTCTGTCTCCTGGGCATCAGAATCTGATTCGTCCGAGTGAGAGGTATATGGAGAAGCAATAGTGGGGCTGTCATTGTTT
>JAHDVE020007069.1:0-43032 GCA_022606495.2 Halesus radiatus
TCCATTCGTGTTGCCTATGTAGTTATTCCAAAAGTTGTGTTTTGCGTTTAGATCGCATCCCACTACAACTTTGGGTCCCATCTTCATCAGGGCGCTTAGGTCTTCTCGTTTGAGTTTTTCGCCGTTCGGGCAGTAGGCGGCGATGAAAATGTGCGCTCTATCCTCTATGTTGACTTCGATTACTGTAGCTTCTGTAGTTTTCAACTTGGGAGTAGGAATTCTCGTGGCTATTATGGATTGGTGAACGAGTATGGCCGTGCCGCCCCCGTAATTTTCTTCTCGGTCGTCTCTGAATATCTCGAAGCCGGGCACTCTCAGATGGATGTTTTGTTTTAAATGTGTTTCAGTAATGAGTATTATGTCTGTGTTTGTGTTTTGGACCAGGACGAGCAGTTCATCTGTCTTGAAGCGGATGCTGCGGGCGTTCCACAGGAGGATCTTCACGGCCCCGTGCTCAGCCATCGAGCATGGACGTGATCAGCTCCATCAAGATGACGAGCTTCTCCGTTCGTGAATTGCACCGAGCCAGCTGCGAGCGGACGCGGAGGAGGCCTTGGAGGAGGGACATTATGTCCAGGTCGTCTTCGGCTTGTGGTGAGGATTCTTGAGCCGGCGGCGGGCGCTCTGGCTGTTGTCGTGGTGTTGGGATGGGGCCGGCTGTCTGCTGGCGTGCTGCTGGCGTGGGGCCGGCTGAGCCTGCCGCTATGTTCGCCCATGAGCGTCCGTCCGTCCTTGTCGCACTTGCTGCGTGAGGAGGCAGCCTGCTGGGTCGCTGGGCGGTGTTGGTGCGCGGCTGAAGAGTCGCCACGTACGCCACGCGCTTCGGGCATTCTCGATAGTTCGCCGGGTGCGGACCTCCGCAGTTGCAGCATGCGGCGGGCTCGTCCCTTGTCGTCTTGGGGCACTCTGAGGATGCGTGCTCCAGCAGGCATTTCACACATCTCGCCGTGTGTGAGCAGTTCCTCGAGCCATGGCCGAACCCCTGGCATCGGTAGCACTGGGTGCCGTGCTGCAGGTGCTTGCTGCGGTACTTCTGCAGCCTAATCCTGCAGTGGCACAGGTACTTGGAGGCCCTCAGCCTCCCCATATCCACTTCCTTGTTGAAGTGGGCCAGATATAGCGGGTATTCTGCAGATGCCGCCGTCATCCTCACCACTCTTATTGCCGGGTAGCCTTGGCTCTCAAGGTCTTCTTTGATGTGGTCGATGTCCACATCGGGTAGGCCCTTGATTACCGACTTCTTGGTCTTCTCGGCCTCCGCCGTGAAGGTATGGAAGCTTGCTGCTCCCGCACGAAGTCCGTTTGTGAGGGCCCGGTGGTCCTCCATCGAGCGCACGAAGATGTTCGCCGTGCCGCCCCTGTTATATCGGATATTAAAAATCTGACCCGGTCCTAGGTGGTTCTGGATACTCGTGGTGATCTGCAGGTGCGTCATGGCACCCAAGGTCATCACCACTGGGGGTACTCGATCCCTCCTTGCTGCTTCACCTGCGGAGGGAGAAGAGAAATTATTATTTGCGCGCTTTGTGCGCGGCGCGCCGCCGCCCTCGCTCACCTCGGGTAGGCCTGAGAAGCGATTATCGCATCTGACCGTGGCTGTAATCTCCGCGTTCGGTGAGTGGGGCCGCTTGATAGGGTTGGTTGGGTGGCGCCAGCCGTCGCCTAGTGGGGGGAAGGTCTCCATAGCCGCTCCCGGTCTTGATGGGGGCTTATACGAGGATGCTGGTCCTGGTGGTGCGCGGTGGGGGGCTGAAGACGGCCCCGCCGTGGGCTGGTGTTCGGCCGCAGTCTGGGGCATCTCCTCTTGTTTTTCTGCACCTGTGGAGGGAAACGTGACCTTTATATGACCGGTCTTGGTCCTCCTCAGGAACTGGACGGTGTCGGTATTGGGCAGCAGGCGATACAGGGCCGACTGCCTGTACCTCGCCTTCAGTGGGGGGCTCGAACGTCGGTCGAGTGCGGGTGGCGCCAGTCTGATTATTCGTTAAAATGCACGGGGGAAGATTGCCTTAACAAAGGCAGTTTTGGTGGCGCGGACGCCTAATTTGTAGTCTGGGTGAACTCCTTGTCTCCAGGAAGGTGGGTGCCGGCTGCGAAGTCCGCAAGCCAGGCAATCTCTCTATCCTGATACCTCTACCCTACCTTTTCTCTTTTTTTTCTACCTTTTTTCAAAAATTATTTTAAAATGTAATAAAACTGAAACCGAACTAGCCAACTTAATCACCTCTAATCTCGAGCATAAGATAGAAAATATCCAATCAACATCAAACGAAGTTTTAAAACTAATCGACGACCTAAAGACATCGAATGCTTGTGGACCAGATAAAGTCTCAACAAATCTGCTTAAAGTAATAAAATCATCCAGAGCACCTCCGATAGCGTTCATTTCTAATCTAAGCTTCCAATCGGGCATATTCCCTGATCATTTAAAACACTCAATTATTACATTGATTCACAAAAACGGAGATAAGTCGCAGATTCAAAATTACCGGCCAATATCTCTGCTAAACTCGGTCTCAAAAATCATTGAAAAAATTGTTAAGAACCGTCTCACCCTTTACCTTGAACATAATAACATACTTTCTAAGAGACAATATGGCTTCCGAACAGGATTAGGTACCGAAAATGCTATTGCTAAACTGACGAAAATCATCTCCAATAATATCGACGGAGGAATTAAATGCATCGCGATCTTCCTGGATTTAGCTAAAGCTTTTGACACCATCTCGCATAAAATTCTTTTGAAAAAACTACAGCTAATAGGTATACACGGACAACTATTTAAATGGCTGGGTAGCTACTTAGAAAACAGAAGCCAAAGAGTTAATATCAATGATACTTTAAGCGAACCAGCCAATATTGGATTTGGTGTACCCCAAGGAAGTACTCTAGGGCCTATTTTGTTCAATATATACATCAATGACCTATGTAACAGTAACCTTGCCGATCACATCATCACCTTTGCTGATGATACAGTATTGATTTATGAAGGCAAAACCTGGAACGAAGTTCATAGTAAAGCAGAAATTGGTATAAACAAGGTTATGCAATGGTTAGACAATAACCTCCTTACTCTCAATACGGATAAAACTAAATTCATACGTTTCAGTGCAACGCAAGCGGGACAACCCAAAGATGTTCTAAATATTACTGCTCACCTTTGCAATGAAATAAATACTTGTACGTGCAATAACTTAGAATGCGTGGATAGTGTAAAATATTTAGGAATCATTATTGATAAATTCCTAAGATGGGAAGAACACGTCATCTCAATTGCCACAAAAGTCAGAAAACTCACTCACCTTTTCATAACTATTAGAAACATTCTAAACCTAAAAGATCTAAAATCAATATATTATGCCATGTGTAATTCTTTACTTGAATATGCATCCTTAGGATGGGGCGGTTGTGCCAAAACAATTTTGGACCCCCTGGCAAAAGCGCAAAAATCCCTAATAAGAGTCATCCTTAAAAAACCCTTCAGGTACCCCAGTGATGAATTATTCAAAGAAATGCAAGTTCTTGATGTCAGACAACTGTATATCAGGAAAATTGTATTACACACACATAAACAACGTCACCACTACCCATCTATCGAGCACTATCACGACACCAGACACTCAAGAAGTAATCCAATAGTTTCAACAAAAACCATGACATCCCTTGCTCAAAGACAATTTTCATACTTAGGACCAAAATTATTCAACATAATACCCAATACATGGAAAATGAAAAGTACAAACGTCCTGCGTAAACTGATCAATGTATGGCTTCTCGATTTAGGGAGGGTCAAAAGCGAACATATGCTCATTAATATGTATGTACAATTTTAATAAAACCTTCTTATGTAATACATCACTACTACTAAATCAAAAAAAAAAAATGCACATCATACTTTAATCTTGTATACTTTAAACTTTTATACTTTATACTTTAAACTTTTGCATCTCATATGTAATTCGTTATTACTACCCACTAAATTTATTGTAAAAAAAAAAGCATATCATACTCAATAATTTATTTTTCAAACTTTTATACTTTATATTTTAAACTTGTACATCTCAATTGTAATTCTTTATTACTCTACACTAATTTAAAAATGCATATCATACTTTAGAATCTTATACTTTAAACTTTACTCTCACTATACACTTTTACATCTCAAATGTAATTTATTATTTCTCTACAGTAAACTAAAAAATGCATATCATACCTTTAACTTATATTCTTTAAACTTGTATACTTTATATTTTAAACTTTTACATCTCATTTGTAATTCATTATTATTCTACACTAATTGAAAAAAAAATTGCAACATACTTTAAAAAAAATAAAAAAAAAACTCTTTTTTTTTTTTCTTTTTTTTTATTGAATTTACTTTATGGATTGTTTTATATTCTTTTATGTGTATGTATATTAATATGAACTAATCTTATCAATTTGACTGTCCTAAAACGGGATTTGCTCCTAGTTGGACAGTCAAAGCCTTCTGAAATATTTCTGTCAAATAATGTATGTTTCAAATAAATATTATTATTATTATTATTATTTATTTAAGCTCGGAATAAAACCGTGAATTTGTATACAAAACAAGCAAACACCGCGCGCCCCGGAGATTCTTCTTTATATAATAGAACATATCTATACAGATATTCGAAACTGACAAACTCTAGAGGAAAGCATGCGGGGCTTGTGTCATACCAACATTTGTTTTGGATTTAAGACTAAAATACCCAACCAAATAACATTTTTTGTATTTTTAACTAATGGCCACAACATAATTCAAAATTATAACTGATCTAAAAAAAAAATCCCAGCTACCTTAGTATTATGGATAAAATGAGGAAAAAATATAAGAAAAAATTACTAAAAATACGTGTTGACAAATATGTAATAATATTACAGTCAGAAGACAACAAAGAACTCACCACTGTTGTAAAAAAGTTCTGACGGTACTGAACTCTTGGAACTTTGGGTGACTGGCGTAGTTCCCGAAGATGAAAGAACGTCCGACCAAAGGAACGTATTTCGACTGATGCTGGTGGTGCTGGGGATTTTCATTTTATAACGATTTGTTTCACGAGTCCCATGACAACTATGCAAGATTAAAAAACTGTTTTAATTTTAGTGCCGACTATTAAAAAAGACATTATCAACTTTTAGACTTTTATTACGTATTTAAAGTTAAAATGAATGATTACAATAAAACTAGATTAATTCCATTTCCTCAATTGCTTGGGTACATATTATTTAAAAAAAAATAAAAAAAAGCCTAGTCAAACCTGCTTTTAATTCAAATTTATATACAAAAAAAGTTAACAAAGAGGTAAGCCAACGAAGTTTCTTATGCTAAAAGTGGTTAAGTATAGCTGTTTTATTGAAAAAAAAAAAACAAAATAAGAAGGAATGGGGGAGAGTTAGAGGAAGATATAATCGGGACAGGAGATGTTCTCGATACATTTTATACTCGTGCATCAATTTGTGGTGGTACGCATTACTTCTGTACGTTATTTTGAAAGGGTGTGAAGAATATCGATATTGTGAAATTGTGCGTTATATTGCGCACAAATACGGGGAATCGGAGAATTTTGCCTAAGATTGGTCCGGCATGCGGGCAAATAAAAAAAAATATTATTATCTCTCACCCAGTCAGAAAAGTTGACAGTTTCTGTTCTTCTCACGAAATATTAGACAATGTATTTGTAAAAAGGCGCCACTCATACTCACGTTCATTTTGATTTTTTTTAAACTTCAAAAACTTAATTTTTTTTACGAATCCGTAGGTCACAGTTTCAAGTCGCTGCATAAGCAAGTTAATTTTAATGTACTTATTTGTGTTGCTTCACAATTAATTAATTTAAAATAATATTTGCGGCACGTTCCAGAGTTGTAAGTACTCTTAGTAACGCCCTTGTGAAAGACCGCCATTCAGAAATGAAACGTTTGCTTGGCATGGGTTTAGCCATTGTTTGGTGGCCAGATCTGAATAGCCAGATACTTCCCGACCTTCCTTTTTCCTATTTCCTTTCTCTCCAGACTACTTTCAGCATCACAATATTCCCCATTTGGGGATGCCATAGTCTTACTGGCTCCAGACAGCTAGGACTATTGTACCGTATTCAAATAAAAAAAATATATTTTTAACCTGCACAAGTGTCCCAACTCCTAAGAGCCAGTGGCACTCCGGTATCTCCATTTGTGGTACTGCTGGCTGAAGGGAGGAAGAAGATGGGTAAGAGGAAGGTTGGGTATCACACAGCATGGATCAAGCCATTTGGCGGCCTCCATGGTCGAGGGATAAAGCTCTCGACTACGAATCCGAAGGTCGCGGGTTCAAATTCCTGTGTGCGAAAGTAAATTTTATTTAATAAATTTTTTTTTCACAATTGTTTAATTTAAAAATAATGTATAGTGTATTTGCGCATGTTCCAGAGTGGAAAATACTCTCAGTATCGCCCTGGTGAAAGACCACCATTCAGAATTGAAACGTTGCTTGAAATGGCTTTTAGCCGTGTTTGGTGACCATACCTGAATAGCCAGGTATTTCCCCACCTTCCTCTTCCCCTTCTCCTTCCTCTTCACAATACCTTCAGCCTCACAACATTTCCCAATTGGGGATGTCATAGTCTCACTGGCTCCAGACGGTTGGAAGCAGTTGAGACTCTTGTGCGGTATTCATGTAAAAAAAAGCCTTATAGTTGGTTTGCACAATAATACGCATCCTTATAAACCTACCCAATTGTAATCCATACCTGGTCCATTGTCTTTACCAACATCATTGACCGCTGTGATTTCGTTAACTACGGATTAATTTGCACTTGCACTTGCAATTACAAACGCAATACAATATTGGCATTGCGTTTGTAATCGCCGCGATCTATCAGATTGTGATCCCGCCGCAGGTGAATATCGTCTGTGGTTTTTTTTTTATGTTGAACTCTTATTTTTTACTTATGTGCTCAGTTCATCGCCAGCCAATGAAGAGGTTTACGGTGAAATAAGGATTAGGGGTATGTCTTTGGATCCCGTCATACCCTTCCTATTTTACCCCATTTTAAGCAAATCAATTTCAATAACGTAAATTGTGATAACGTTTATTTATGAACCAGTGCACCCAATATGTATATATATACATATTCATTGTGGAAATGGATATATCAGTTTGAAAGACTTAATTGGTACTAATTATTTTCCAGTTTCTCCGTCGGGCGAATTCGAGAGCAGCAGTTCTAAAAACACCTACACCATCTTATCATTCAGTTCTCAAATGTCTGTCTTCCAAGGGCCTCCATTCGCCAAGTGCCCTTCCAGACTTGGAGATTGAGGAAGATCAAACCTGGATGAAAGCTCACCCTACTGCCATACGAGACATAAAGCGGATGTCCTCTATCATGGAGCGACAGTGGAAAGAGAAAAATCGAAATGACTGGAGAAAGAACTTCATTAAAAAAGGACGTTTCACGGAGCTGTTTTTTGTAACCACGAAAAAAATTCTCAGTTGATCTCATTTTGTGACAGGTGCACGAATCAGTTCCGTGTAGAAATTAATAAATTTTTTGATGCATTACCAAATCCTTTCGCAGATTGTGTTTTAAGAGTCGTTGAATCAGATTAGGTTTTTTGGAAAAGGTAGAAATAAAGGAGATGAACCAGTTCACAGGGTTGCGGATTCAGATTATTTATAGGTGTTACTGAGGACGGAATATGTAACTAAATTTAATATCACTTCAGGTTTTATTACTTTAACATTAACAATTCTATACTTATTTATTTATTAATTTAAAAAAACAAAAACCAAAACATTAGCCACTCATCTCACTACGACAGTTCAGTGTTGCAATGAGTGGCTTTACAATATTAGTTATACGATATATTATATTTTGTTTTTTTAAGAAAAACCAACGTTATTCAGATTAATATATTAATATGTATTCATATTAATATTTAATATTCAATGAATGTGGAAGCGAACGCAGGAGCACTATTAAAGATGTTTGTTTGCCGGCAACTAGGACGGAATGTTTATCATTAGCTCGGATCATCGCGGTATTTCTGTACAATTCTAATTTAGTTATCTGTCATTGGATGATGCGCCCCCAATAGCGAGCGTCCATCATGGTGTTGCTGTATTCGCACACCCCAAAGCCCTGCAAACAAAAATGTCTCCAACATCTTCCACTCACACTTATGCAAATCGCATTTACGCACTGAGCCCGACCTTTATTCCTACCTACATACCAAATGCCAAACTTTTTTTGGAATCCGCCGCTAGTGTAGAGCATGCAGTTTAAAGGTAGTTCGACGACAGTCGGGACGTTTTCTTATTTTGTTTCCATTATCTATGATTTTTTTTTTCACTTACGTAGCAACAGAAAACATTGTCTAAAAGTGATTTTTACATTTGTGCTGTTATGTTTACTGGAGATTAAGAGAACCTGTACCGAAGCGTTTATGTAACATAACTGTATTTAAAGATCATATCGCTTTTTTTGTTATTTGTTTCATTAAACATTTGTGTTTTACTCTGCTGAGAATCAATAAGGTTAGATGACTGGTATCTTTGTTCCTTTTTTATTTTTTTTGGGTTATTTTTGTTAATAGTTCGAATTTCCAAAATAATTGGTGGTCTGGAAACATCTGAAATGTCTCGTGTTATTTTCTTATAAATTTTATTAATTGTAAAATCTGTATTTTGATTCCCGATTATAAAATACTGCATTAAAGGGGAGAGGGACGTCGGAGAGGAATAATTTACTTCTTCAAAATAGATGATATTATTATACAATACGAAAGTGTTTTTAGATGGAAAAACAATTATTAGATATTTTTAAAAATTACATAGTGTTATCATTCATCAAAATCAAAACAGAAATATAACTTTTTTTCACGCTCAAGAAAAATTTGCAACACGTCAAAAATAAAAGCTTAAAATTTTAAAAGTTGAGATACATAATTTCAAAACTTTCGTGGTACGTCCTTTTAATCATATTGCGTGATAATATTATCATTTTTTTCGAATTGATAAATAATCCCTCTCCCCCTTAATTAATTTTTCTGAACCTGTATACCGTTTTTTTTTTATGTCATGTTTTCTGTACATAATTAGAATAAACTCAATACATATCATATTACCATTAAGTGTAAATGCTGTCTTATGTTGTCCATTCTATCCTTTGTTCCTGTAATGCAATGAGCATAATGATAATTAGTTCAAGGAGCCTGCAGACTCGGGAGTGCACTTATATATCGTTTAATTAGTTTAGCTGGAGGTACCCTGCTGACTGGAAGACTTCTCTGTTGACAAAGCTGCCCCAATAGTTAATTAATTAGCCGGTGTGTCCCGATCAATGACACGTAATACACAAGTTCATCATCCACTAGTTAGTGACTTGCTGATGCAGAATTTTTTATCGTTAATCCCGTGTTTACTATAATTAATAGTACACATCTGCTTACCGTGAACAAATCATTAAAAAAACTGTATGAAAAACTTTCTGTGCCCAGTATTTTCTTCTTCTTCGTATGGTAGAGTAGAGTTGGTGGAGGTCATAGTGGTATGCTGAGGTTATTCAGCCAGTCGACGGCATCGGGAGTCACTTGGTTCAGCGCAGATGTGCCATAATAAAACTGGTGAAGGGGTCATTCTTCTACGATATGTTCTGTTGTTTGAATATGTCCACATTCACAAATTTGGAAATCCTTTAGGCCCCATTTATGCATCGTATACGTACAATGGCTGGGACTGTATGAATGCGGTTTAATGCAATCCACGTCTTCGAATGGAGAGAGAACCTTAGCAGTTTAATACGAGGGTCTACAACAAGATGCTTGTTTATCACGTCCGAGGTCTGCCACTGGGCTCGCCACGACTCTTCAGAGAAGTATTGTTAGCCTATTAGCTAACTGAATTAAATACCATTAAACGGCTTTTAATAACAATGAGATATAGGTATCTGCGCCACGAAGTTCTCAATATGGCCAAGGTTGTAAATCTTAGACTTAATGCATAGATTGAATAATATCACGATAATCTTGATGCAGACGGGTGATTGTGATGCCGTTTTGACGAGGCTCGATTCTCTCTACAGCAAGTTAATGAAGTCTGTTGTTTTATGAGTATGTCGTTAGAAAAGAAGAATGAATTTTGCAGTTGATGTTATTTTTAACTTTGATATTTTAAATCATAGATAGGCACGATGACTTGAATTCCGGAAATTGTCTATTTTTGACTGACATCTACTATTAGACTAATAATCATAATAATTTACTAATAATTACACCAATGAATTTTGCGCTGATTGCACATGATTGTTGTTTGTTTTTACGGGAAAGTTCCCCGGCTACAATTCCAAACCTTAAAACTGTTTCTGATAATGATAAATAATTATTCGAAGTGTACCGATTGGAAAAAAGAATTTTAATTTAAATAATCTACGAACAATTGATCTTAGTCCTACAAAAACCTTATTTATTTGTGAATCCCAATTGAAAAAGACAATCACCTTTAATTTCACAATTATTCTTTCACAAGTTCAACATTTTCACATGTACATAATGCAGGAATACCATCGTGTAAACAATCTGTTGTGTGAGTTTTTATTTTAGGTGTAAAATATACCTTTTGCGTTGGAAGATCCTATATGGATAAATTTTTCTTTTTTTTTTGCATTATTTTTAATCAAAATTCATGAAACTATTTTGTAAGTTCAATGTAGTATTTTTGTAAAAGGTCCATACATCTTTGCAAATTACTGCTAGAAATTAACAAAACAGTATCATTCGCATACTCAAAGTGCTTTACATATCTAAAAATGTATTTAATATATTTTTAAACATAATAAATTACTGCAACCACAAAAATTAAAATGATTGGAGCAATGACTCGTATAAGATGAAAAATGCTAATAATTAACATCTTAATCTTACTATAAATACTAAACAACAGGCTTATCAACACTTGATCACATTCTTACACAGGTCAAGAATCAACGGTTATCGTTATTTGAATTGAGTGTAATTTATTACTTGGGATCATTTCAAATAATGCAAAAATCTGCATAGCGCTTTTTATATCAATGGTCTTAATGACGGCTAGGATGACTTATTAAAAACGTTGTTGTATGGCGTCATATTGCATTCTCAATATTGTTTAAAGTAAAGTTAAAGTAGTATTTGCGATATTAGAAGTCGTCGTAAAATCTCGAATGTTCGTTTGAACCCACTAAAACAATTATAATTATTTTAGAATAAAACCAAAAATTGTTCCAGTTAATCAGGAAATGTTTCAAAACCACAGTCGCATTGGATAAATTAAAAGCCTTATATTTCCATAGGAGTCCGGCGTGCAGCTGGTTTTCAAGAATGCCTCTAGAAATCAGATAATACTAAAGTTAACTTAATTATCTTGCATAAAATCTTTACGCGTAAATAAAATAAATACTTTTTTAAAAATTAATTTACATATAATTTTAACATTTTAAGGTAAAGAATAAATATAATGAATACATATATGTTAAAGAATTATGTTCATAGTCCTCCCCACTGGGAGATTGAAGCGAACTAGGTTTTGAAGAAGGGGGCTTCAGCAACTTCTATATTTGAACTTCAAGGTTTGGTTAGGGTATTTCCAGTCATGTATATGACATTGTTTTAAGAATACTAGTCAGTTATTGTTCTGCTTATTGCTTGAACCAAGTTTTGCTGGACTTGATGCAATTATTGATTGAATTACTTTGTTTGACACTAAGCGGGAGTTTGTTATATAATTTTAGAGCTAAAAATTCTAAAAGTAATATATCACTAGGTACATTTAGCTTGTCTAGTTGCTTTGCTCAGCTATTGAGATTGTGAGGAGTGATAACCATTTTATCCGTTTTGAGACGATGAATATGAACATTTTTGTAAAGATTTTTTTTAAACTTGGAAAGACTAAATATTTTAAAATTTCCATGATTATCGTTCTTATGAGGACTTTTAAAATGGTCCTTATGGTGCATTTCTGAGTTGTATTTAGTGGTTTTATGTAATTTGATGCAACTCAGCCCCATTCCAAAATACCGTATTTCAAATGAGAGTGGCATAAAGCAATAATATACTCTGTTTAGATCATTGGTAGATAAGATATTTCGTAATTTTTTGAAGAGGTGGTTGAGTTTTATTAGCCTTTTTGAAGTTCCGTTAATGTGTAAGTCCCTGCGGGGATTATCATCAATTAAGATCCGAAGATATTTAACATTTTTAGCTTTGGTTATACGCGGACAAGTGCAATGAGGTAAATTGTTTTAATATGAGTGTGTGCTCATTCATTGCTTAAATAGAAATAAAAAAGAGTACAAATTTAAAAATGGAAAATTGCTAAAAAAATTACAAAAGTATCCATTTCATTATCTATCCATTATGATGTTGTGCGGATGATTGTGCAGTCAGCAACCATTTGCTGCAGAATTTTTCGAAGCACTGCAGCAATGTCGACTTTCGTATTGATAGTGATATATAATTTGAAAATATCGTTGAGGAATAGCTGTAACTACCCGCTAATGCAGCGGTTCAAACAGTTTTTTTATTAACACTGTAAGTAGTACAAATTGTGTCACATAATTTCCATGGTAATTTAGGAGTGATTTGAAAAAATGCCCCCACGCAATATTCCAACGTTTATAAATTTATAAAAGCAAACTACTTACAACCAACAAGTGCGCTACAATAACGCGTACATAAAACTAGTTGGGCTTCCTCGCTAATGTTTGCCGGAAATCGCTTCCCCAATGTTATAGCGGTAAACTCATCATTTTTATAGTAGGTACATAAATGCGATTGAAGAAGTATAATTATAACTATACCAGGAGGCCTATTTTGTTTCTTTTTTAGGAAAAATCCTTATCCTTCTCTTTAGGCTTAAAAAATTCTTGCATAACTAAGGAATTCCGAAGATACAGTAAAAAAATCCTACTGGATAACGTAAATTGATGAAGAATATCTTCAAGTGACACAAGGTTCTGAACCAAAACTTTTTAAGACAATTACATTATATTATAATACATTTTAATCAATTTTTATTTAATTTTTAAATATCATAATTATCCAATGTATGTTCCTAAAATATCAAAATTATTTAGAAGTATTTAAATATTGACGAGAAAATATTGTAATTTCAATCACATTACAAAAAAAAATTCTTTCCATCCAAAATTCTAAATTTTAATAAAAACTCAGTGAAATTGAGAAAATCGTAAATTATTCCATTCCTTTCAATATACTCTAATATCCGTCAAAATTTCAGCTTAAAAGCAAACTTCCGACGACTAAAATTTAGTTCCCTTTCAGACATACCTACGTAAATTATATATTCATCGACATATGTGACCTAGGTTTTATATAAACCGATAAAGTTTGAAAGTAATTTAAACATGTTTTCATATTCAGTCATCTATTGCGGAATGTAATTTACGTTGCCGGTCGATTAGATTCATTCGAAATTTTAAAGTATCTGCGGCACGAATAAAATTCTATGAATACATTCACGCACGGTGTAATGTGAATACTTTCTTCTGTGCCGTGTCTGCCACTTTACGTGTCTGTGCTCTACTGTGCTGGTAGATGTGAATAGAACTTAAGAGAGGAAAGGAATTAGAGGGACCCCTATCAAAATTACTATTATTTAAAAATACTGTTTTTCTCCATTGTTTGCCAACGTCAATTATTTGTGGATAAACATAAGTTTTTCTTTATCTTTTGTTAAATATATTATTCAATAATGTATTATTATTATCGTGGTTGATTTTAATCTGTTTAAATATACATAATTATTTGTTAAAATTATTTTTGCATATATGAACTTTAACTAATCTACTAAGCATGGATGAAAAGCAAAGATTTTCTTTAGCAAAACGATTATTAGAAGTATTATGTATAACTGTGTCTGTATAAGTATCTTTACGATACATATTAAATTCAAATTTATTTTTACAATGTTAAAAAAATATGTTTTTATGTAATAAATTTAATATTTTTATGGAGTTAATTTAAGAAATTAAGGAAAATTTTATGTTTTCTTTCAGTCCATATGCAAAAAAGTCATCTACATACGTTTTCCAAAAATCAACATGCCTTAATAATAAAGCAGAACTGTTAAGAATCGTATTTACTAAATTGTTTAAAAATATATAGGCTACTGAAGGGCTAATACTAGAACCCATAGCTAAGCCTTCCTTTTGTTTAAAAATAATTTTATTAAATTAAAAAAGTCTTGTTTTAAAACAGTATTAAATAATTAAATCCTGCTACAATTTCTTATGCGTATTCGAATTTTTTTTTATTTATTTATAATAATAATTTTACATTCATCAAACGGAACATTAAGAATAAAATGTTGATGTTTATATATTAAACAGTGGTTCAATATAATGATTATTATTATTCATGTTTTATTTGCGAAACTAATGTTATTTTAGCAAATGACAAATTAATTTATTTGTGTCATGTATTTTATTTGTTCATGAACGAAGAAAATTTCTAAATTGTACCTATTTACCGAATCTTTAAATTGTATGAGAATGCTCTACACTTCATTAGTTAGAAGTCAGGTGGAGTATATTTCACCTACTTGGTCCCCTTTGTATAAAGTACACTCTAACAACATAGAACGGGTTAAGCACAAATTTCTTAGCTATATGCACTTTTAATTCACATGTCGAATTGAAATTATTAATTGTGTAAGATTGATGAATCGATTACATCTGATTATGCCAGTTGTCATCAAAATTATTTCAGACCCAATTACATTATATAGAACCATTATCAACCTAATTGACAGCCCTGCCACTACAAATTAAATGTACCGACTAGGAACACAAGACAAATTGTAATATTTTTCTGCAACACGTACACAATCAACTATCAACACTCATTGATCAAGAGGCTGCATGATCTAGGGAACAAGTTTGGAGGTATTCTTATAAAATAAACCGTCATATATACCAGCACTTTGATGAATCCTACAATTAAGTATTGCAGCTTGGATAATGTAGCGTTAATGATTTCAATTATAATATTTTTTAGTTTTCTTTTTAACGTTACTCTAAAACGGTTTTAAAAAATGTTCTTTACTTTATTTTATAGGTTTAAAATCATCTTATATTTATATAAAAATTAATGTAAGTTTGTCTGTTTGTTTGTCTTCAATTTTCTAGAAAATAGCAAAGGTTCTTTTTATTAGTGCCGGGAAGGTTGAGAAAGTAGTTTGAATTAAATCCAATGTGTAAAACTGTTGCTTTAACGTTTTAAAATTAGTAAGAAAAACATTGAACCCGCACATGTTTTATTTAGGTTAGCCCATAGATATAACCATTTAGAAAAAATAAACCTTTGGATTGAAATAAAATATTCAAATGAATGTTTATTTTCTTGTATTTTTTCGGCATTGACTATATAGCAATTTCTAGACATTTTGTTTGGAAGTTTTAATTTACCATGTACTTTTGCTATTTTTAATTAATAAATATGGTTTAGCAAAAATCCACAAACAAAATTTCCCCATTAGGCCTGTGGTTCGTGCATTCTCTAGCCCCAACTATAATATATGTTCTAAATTTGAATCCTTATTTAAATCCAATAATTTATTCAGATCACATCGTTCAATTAAAAACAGTTTGGAGTTAATCGATAATATCAAAGATTTAAACATACCTAGTAACAGTAAATTGGTATCTTTTGACGTTGTAAATCTTTTTCCTCGCATTCCCACTATTGAATGTAAAAAAATTATTTTAAATATATTAAATAATTCCCACCTAGATAAACCCTTTGTGAAGGAAATGTCCACACTCTTGGAAATTTGTGTTAGTCAAAACTACTTCACCTTTAATGATACATTATACAAACAAGATAATGGTCTCCCGATGGGTAATCCCGCTTTTCATTTGTTTGCTGAGATTTTTATGGATTCCTTCGAAAACAAATTATTCGATTGTGGACTTTCCCTATTATCTAATGTATTTGTTTGGAATAGATACGTTGACGACATTTTTGTAATTTGGTCGGGTAGCAACAGACATTTAGATAATTTTCTTACTGTCATTAATAACCTTCATCATTATATTGAATTTACGCTGGAACATAATGATAACAACAATTTAAACTTTTTAGACTTAAATATCAATATAGATAATAATAAGTGTGTATTTAATATCTATAGAAAATCTACACATACTGACTGTGTTATACCATCTACTTCACTTCATCCTCTGTCTCATAAACTTGCCTCCTTCAACTCAATGATACATCGAGCTATTAATGTACCTTTAAGCAATGAAAATTATATTAACGAAATTAACATTATAAAACAAATAGCCCTAAACAATGGATATAAACCTGAATTAATTGACCGCTTAGTTAATAAAAAACAAACAAAAATTTTCATAAAAAGGTTTATTTATAGCGGAAATAATAACAGCCAATATAGTTACGACAAAATTTATAAGAAACTTATTTATACAGGCGACTTATCTTTAAAAATATCCCGTTTATTACCAGATAACATTTCTCCAGCTTTCTACACTAATTCCAAACTAAAAAATTTAATTAACAACAAGGACATTTCTTATAAATGGGTAAAAGGCGGAATATATACTTTAGAATGCAATGAATGTGATGCACAGTATGTAGGTATGACTACTAGAAATTTTAAAACTTGAATCAGTGAACATGAACTCTGTTTACGGAATAATAACTATTCCGAGTTTGCTAATCATATAATAGAGACAGGTTATAGCTTCAATAGAGAAAAAACTAAGTTTAAACATTCAAATGTTGATAGATATTTTAAATTATCCTCCTTAGAAACTTTAGAAATCAACAAAAAAATTAAATCCAAAATTAATTTAGTAAACAAGATAATAGCTCCCTGTAAATCACCTTTACTAACCATGTTTCCTATTAACTTTGACTCCTCCCACCGCCCACCCCCCCTCCAAATCACCACTCCCTCTACGCTCACCTAATTTCTGTACTTGTCTAATTTTAAGTTAGTTTTAAGAACGCTCGTCAATGGCGCGGTTGTGTCGAAACCGGTAGCGAATTTATTAATCCAAAAATAGCAAAAGTACATGGTAAATTAAAACTTCCAAACAGAATGTTTCTTTATTTGCAGATAGTTACTTTCGCTGTCAAATCAATTATGGCACCCTAATAACAAGCAAGAATTCACAACTTCATAATTTTATTCCAAAAGAAAATCCCCAGCAAGGCCGGATACACATCAGACGAAGTTTGTTGAAATCTCATGCGAATCCGGGAAGCAATCTATGAACGCACTTTATACTATCTAACAAATTTAATACGCAGCAATATTTCACATTTTATTTGCGAAACTTCGGTGAATCGAGCGAGTGATACAATATTCGGGTTGCTATCGCACGGCCCCAGGAATCGCAGTTATTCGGCGGAACGTGACGGGAATTAATTTAACGCGTTGAATTATCACCCGGAGGTGTGGAGCGCGGAGCGTTTATTCTCGCCAGGGGCGTTAAAATATCACGTCAAATCAAGAAGCTATAGTACCTCTTAGTTCTTATGTGTGAATTGATTTATTGGCCATATTTTTATCGTATAAACCCATTTACTTTACGGTAAATGCTTTTAACGATTTATGAACAATCTGAAAGTACGTTGCCTGTTGTTGAAAAATATAATTAATTTAAAAATGCATGTTCATATTGATCTGCAAACGATTCTGAATATATAACTTTCATTATGTATAATTAATTATACATAGAATTTATAAATCGTTATTTAAAAGTAAATAAAAAATTATCTCATCAACACACCTTGTTATGTTAGTACCATTGAATTTGGAACATCTGACATCACGTGCGCTTTCTGTTTTTGGATTTGTATGGACATTTTTAATTATAGATTTTGTTGTGTATTTTAAATATGTATTTTTTTTTCGTTTTGGCGAAATATGAATTTAATTTGGGTGACTTTAAGCTCTATGACTCTTGTTCAATATAAAAAAACTCTTATTAATGAAAAAAAAATAGAGCCGTCATGAGCAAGTCAATTTTCAATATGGATATTATGATTAATATTAATAAACAATAATATTATTATTCTTTGAGTTACAGTTTCTAAGAAGGTCCATAATTTTATTACTTGTGTTTAGTTATGGTTTACTATTAATTTAAAATAAAGTTATGTACGGTTAAGCTCATCCTTATTTTGACATTTGACATTCTAACCTCAAAACTGATCAAAACCATTTTGGCGGGCTTTGAAAAATTGAAAGTTTGAAAATTATTTTAACTATGAAAACTAACTTTAGAAAAAAGACTAAATATTCGAGTATTTAAGTTTGAACGTCATTATTGATATATATATTTTTTAAATTGGACCAGTTTTCCTTATTCGAACTTGTTTCTAGATTAGGAGTCAAAAGCGAACAGATGCTGACTAATAGATAAATAAATTACACGTACATACTTTACCTCTAGAATTTTTTTGTCATCTCAGAAAATATTTCTATAATTAAATATATTGTGCTATTTGTATTTTCAATTATTATTAAGTATGTATCTCTTAAAATTTAATGAATACTATCAGCTCTATTTTTGCTAATCATAATTTTTCTACAACCAATTCGCATGTATTGGGAAAGTCCATATCATATTATCAGACATAGCATTAAACCCTTTACAAAAAGAAAAAAAAGCGACATTAAAATCATCCTCTAAGTACCGTTCTACACAAACTCAAAAGAAATTTTCGAAACACTAGACGTCTTAACAATTAGGTTACTATATGCCAAAACTGTATCACTACACCTCTTCCAACACAAACTTCACATTTCAATTCAATCTCAAACCGCAATTAAAACCAGATCCTCATCAAATAAAACCCTGAATATCCCCATAACACACCTCACACGGGCAAAAACACTTTTAGTACTATGATACCAAACTTCATAATTGCAGGCCCACCACTCTGAAATAACTGATAACTATAAATATAATATTTATATTTACGCCCAAAAATTATTTAACATGCTGGACCAAAAGCAAGGTATTTTACTTTTTTCAAAATACTATAAAACCAAACCAAAACCAACGCATAAAATAATATACTCACTTGACAGTTTTTTCTCTTTTTTTCCCGGCAATAATTCCTTCTTATCTTTCTATTATCAAACTTACTCGAAAATATCAATGAAAACATGTTTCCTCTTCTTTCGAGGATTTGCCTAAATCGCTACCCCTAAATAGTTTATTAATTACTGTTACCAAAAATTAAAAATGTGTTTATCCTCAATTTCTAAATACAATACATAACAAAACTAAAATATTAAAACAAAACTAACCAATCCACATCAATAATATTACCACATTTTACACATCTGCGTGAATACCTCAGTACAGGTTCTCCTAGTGAGGTGTTCACGAATCATATAATATTCCATTCACAGTATCGCCTTCTCAAACCCATTTTACATTCCGCATTATAAAACGGCATAAAGAGGACCTCGATTATACTTTTAAAAACATATTATGTAAAATGGTGCTGTGTAGTGTATAGATATCAATGAAGAAATATATATTTAAAAAAAAATGACAACAACGAACCCAAACCCTTATATATAGAAATAAATGGTAATATATTAATTAATTGATAAACTAAAGTTCTTTAAAACTTAAGACAAGATTTTTGTGCATAGTGCAAAGGGTAACAATTATTATTTTTATAAACAATAATTATTAATCTAAAACACTCATCCAAATTGAAAAACCTTCCGAGCAAAGATAAATGTCGCCGGCAGGACTCGAACCCGCACCCTTCTAATGTCCGGTTAGATGCTCTACCGTTGAGCTACGTCGGCTTATCGCAAACCCGCCAAGTTAATCAATATATACTAGTGTTTCATTCAATAATTACTGTTTTTTTTTATTATATTTTCACCTGTAAGCAACCAACTTTAATAGTATGAGAAAGGCTTGTAACGGCTAAATCCCTCAAATAGATGGCGTCGAGACAAATTATGTCTACATTTTATTGGTGAAAATTGCTTTGACTTGTCAAATATTTATTAATTGATAAACTAAAGTTCTTTTAAACTTAAGACAAGATTTTTGTGCATAGTGCAAAGGGTAACAATTATTATTTTTATAAACAATAATTATTAATCTAAAACACTCATCCAAATTGAAAAAACCTTCCGAGCAAAGATAAATGTCGCCGGCAGGACTCGAACCCGCACCCTTCTAATGTCCGGTCAGATGCTCTACCGTTGAGCTACGTCGATTATCATTGACATTTATCTTTGCTGGTCTTATCTTGGTATATCTATGGGCTGACCACAATACAAGATGGCGGGTTCAATATTTTTCATACTAATTTTAAAACGTTATATCAACAGTTTTACAAATTAGATTTCGTTTGAACTACTTTATAAACTATCCCGGTACTAATAAAAACAAACGGTGCTATTTTCAGAGAAATCGGTCGAGCATATTTTGAGAAAATCGAGGACAGACAGACAAACAGACAATCATGCATTTATTTTTATATTTAGAAATTTGTGGCATTATAATGATTATCATCCCAAAACAATCTTTGTAATATAATATACACAAAGCTTTTAGAAAGACATATTCATTATTAAATATTCCCTGACAACGAAAATATAAACTTGCTAGGGGAATTTAGGGTCAGGCATAGAAGCTAAGTTCCTCATCCATTCATCCCCCGACAAGTCTGTGTACATATGAGTTGTCACAGTACAGAATTTCTCGGGCCACAGTCACAGGCCACAGTCACAGGCCACAGAACCTCGGGCCACAGTCACAGGCCACAGTCACAGGCCACAGAACCTCGTTCCGTTACGTAAGCACATTTGTATTGGCAATCTTAGTAAAGTTCACCAATAGATTTAATATATAAAATATCCCCAAACTAGCTCTTCTCAGGGTAGAGGGATGTATACGAGAAGTAATACACCCGTCTTTTAGTCGTGTTGTCAGTTCGTTGATGGGCGATTCTCGAAATTACCGCTTAGTTATCATTAATAAAAACAAATACATATAAATAGATAGATAGATAAATAAATAGATACATATGAACGGGAATAGGGAATTCAAAATAAAAACAACTCTCTTTTGCTATATAAAATACCTGGTAGGCAGGCGTATATATTTATAGCGGAATTTAAAGGCTCTAGGAAAAGCTTTAACCTTTCTGTGAACGACTGCAGGTTATTAAAAGATAGACTGAATTTGAATGAGTTTAAATGATTTCAGTTTTATCTAAAAGCAAAAGGCAAATGAATAACTAAGTAAATTGGAATGGAACCCTTGATGGAAGCAGGTAGGCAGCGGACAGCTCGAAGCAGTGCACAGGTCGGATCTCTCCACAAGAATGGTCTCCCCTGTCCTTTCAACTCCCTCCCTCGCCGTCGGCCTACCCCCTCCCTCTCCCAAAGGAAGCGGCCATAGACAACTCATGTTTATTTATCGTTAATTCCTGGTCCGCGGTTTTTCAATTTTAGTTTGTTAGGGACTCGCTTCATAACACTTCCCCGTCAACGCAAATAAAAACCCTCCCCTCGTTATGTAGGTTTTTAGGATAATAACCCCCTTAAAGTGAAACCCCGATTAACTATAGGCAAAAGAAAAGTCGTCCACAAAGAGATTCAGCATTAAAAACCTAGGCCGCAAAGGTACATGTTTTACATAGTGAAATACAGTGTTCATTATTATAAAATAGGTCGGAGTGATCGGGCATCCTTGGCGCCTCGAACGTCTATGTCTGCATCTCTCCATGCAAAGATTGAAGCCGTCTTTCCCATCCTGGAAATTGGAGCTAGGATCACAACCCTCAGCCAGGATGAAAAGACTCAAGATGAAGCAACAACATGAAAGCAAAAATAATATAAATATTAGAAATATACAATTAATGGGCATTCGTGGGATTGAGAAGCGAAACGATACTAAGATGAATTAACTTTACCTACTTATGCAGGCCAATGAAAAAGAATAATAAATTTTATATAGAGAGAGGTGGTTTCACAGAGGGCGAGCGAAATTATTTGAAGTATCACTATTTGCAAAAGAGAATTAGTTTTATAGAATTATATATATATATATGTTATAGGGGTGGAATTGAAAGGCACTCAAGGGTAATTATCTCGTCGTGATTCTGTAATTGACCACGACACCCTGGTGTCTTTAGATATGCATATGATATATATATATATATGTTTATGTTATAAGATTGTAATGTACGAATATCTTATGAAAGACACGCAAGGGTAATTATCTCGTCGTGATTCTGTAAATGACCACAACACCCTGGCGTCTTTAGATATCGGTTGCATGAATACATATTATATGGTCAACTGACTAGTGTCAGAACATGTACTTAATCATCGAGCCGGACATCAATTATCAAGACATACTTCCGACCCTACATCAGAAACCCCGGTAGGGTTAATAAGAATGCAACGATATAGTTGACGACGAATATTCGTGGAAAGACATCAAGGAAAATGGATTCATCGTGAACCTGTCCGGTCCTAGAGATATCCTGGATCATCGAGCCGACATAAATTCCAGCTTTTTACCTCTTCCACCAGCCCAGAATCCCGATAGAACCCTTCCCTGGCCGTTGGCACTGTCTTTAGCTATATTGGAGAGGAAATATTCCTTTTTTTTATCATTATTATTAAGGTAATATATGCGTATTTATTTGCCCCACGTTGGGCGCCACTGTCACAGTACCGAATTTCTCGGGCCACAGTCACAGGCCACAGTCACAGGCCACAGAACCTCGGGCCACAGTCACAGGCCACAGTCACAGGCCACAGAACCTCGTTCCGTTACGTAAGCACATTTGTATTGGCAATCTTAGTAAAGTTCACCAATAGATTTAATATATAAAATATCCCCAAACTAGCTCTTCTCAGGGTAGAGGGATGTATACGAGAAGTAATACACCCGTCTTTTAGTCGTGTTGTCAGTTCGTTGATGGGCGATTCTCGAAATTACCGCTTAGTTATCATTAATAAAAACAAATACATATAAATAGATAGATAGATAAATAAATAGATACATATGAACGGGAATAGGGAATTCAAAATAAAAACAACTCTCTTTTGCTATATAAAATACCTGGTAGGCAGGCGTATATATTTATAGCGGAATTTAAAGGCTCTAGGAAAAGCTTTAACCTTTCTGTGAACGACTGCAGGTTATTAAAAGATAGACAGAATTTGAATGAGTTTAAAGGATTTCAGTTTTATCTAAAAGCAAAAGGCAAATGAATAACTAAGTAAATTGGAACGGAACCCTTGATGGAAGCAGGTAGGCAGCGGACAGCTCGAAGCAGTGCACAGGTCGGATCTCTCCACAAGAATGGTCTCCCCTGTCCTTTCAACTCCCTCCCTCGCCGTCGGCCTACCCCCTCCCTCTCCCAAAGGAAGCGGCCATAGACAACTCATGTTTATTTATCGTTAATTCCTGGTCCGCGGTTTTTCAATTTTAGTTTGTTAGGGACTCGCTTCATAACAGAGTATCGGCGAATTCTTACCCCTACATACTCCGGATGTCAGTGGTATATTCAGAAGAAAAAAAATATTCGGGGATCGCCAATAGAAGCTCCTAAATTCCGAGAAAGCCAAAATGACTAGAATTTCTATTCACGATTTTTTTCCTGCCTCTCACCCGATATGCTACGGGAAGAAAAACTAGAATTCCGAGAATCACACAGTCAGTCCCGTTATCCCGACAAGTTTCACTGGAAAATTGATTTCAAAATGGAAATCGACCTGCTTTTTTCGGTTCACGATTCATCACAAATTGATTTATGTATGACGAATTTATAAAATACAATGTTATAAACTAGGTATTTGTCAGATTTTTTAAAAATATTTTATTTTTTATTGGCGACTATATCAGGAAACGTGAGAAATATAAAATAAAGTGCAAATATAAATATATTTACAGAATAAAGTTTAAGATACAATTGATCATTTTGTATTTTTCTTAGTCCTGCTCATTGGAAAGTCCTGTACTAGGCGGACTAGGGTTATTTACTTTGATGTAATTAGGTGCATCTTCTATGTCGTTTTTAGTGTTTTTTTTTTTTATGTCGTTTAATTGAACTCTTTCAGCCATGCTTGTATTCTTGGCTTGTACTTACAAAACTCTTCTATTTATTTCATATCTGGGGGGAGGATATTTTATGAAAGGGAATTTTTTTTATGTCATTTTAGCTAGATCTAGTGTCATGAATACGTACTTTAGTAGGGGATTCCGTATTTTTGAAAAATTTTAGTAATATGTTTGTAGTCCATTTGGCAAGTCAAAACTTTTGATGATTTCTATCGAAATTGTTTTTATGGGTACTTTAAGGATGATCTTTACGATATCTTATTTTTTATGTAAGTTATGGATATTTCTATTTTTGGAACTGTTAATAATACATGGTGGAATTCAAGTATAATGATTAAATAAAATACACTCTTATAAACTCTATTTACCTTTAATTTTTGACCGTGACCGGTTTCAGACCAGTCTGAAGATAACCGTCAGAGGTCTACAAAAATATTTTTTTCTAAAATATTTAAATTAGCGCCGTCCATGAGCGCGTTTTTTTATTATTCATTGATCTATTCAATCTCAATATATTGTAAGGGTTATGGTACTGTATTTGTCTCACCCGGAGAACCTGTGTTGAGAGCAGGCGAAGTTTAGAATTTACAATTTACAAAGTTTACAAAGTTTAAAAAAGTTTAAAAAATTTAAAAAGCTTACTAAGTTTACAAATATTACAAAGTTTACAAAGTTTAAAAAGTTTAAAAGGTTTACAAAGTTAACAAATTTTACAAAGTTTACAAATTTTACAAAGTTTACAAATTTTACAATGTTTACAGAGTTTACAAAGATTACCAATTTTACAAAGTTTATAAAGTTTACAAAGATTACAATTTTCAGTATAATGTTATGGAAAAAGTTTGAAGCATCGATTAGACATCGTAATGTACTTAAAGGGATGTTTTTTAAAATCCCTCATTTTTGATCCGTCTTGACTAGTGATCCAAATCTTAGTTTCCAATCTAAATCGTTTATCGTAATTTGTGTTCAGTCTAATTAACGGCCACTGGAAGTACATTGTTTAGCTTATTGCAAAGTATCTAAAATTTCTTTCGCCAAATATTGTCTTAGCGAAAGGGATAAGTAAGAGATAATCACATTAGGTCTAGTCTAGTATTGCGAGCAGTTTAGACAAATTGAGTTCTGTTTTTAAAGAGATATGCTAATGTGTTTTGGCACAAAGTTTCCTAACATCCAAAACACAGATTTTCCTAAAGATGTCGTCTGAACTGCTAGTGATCGGTAGTTTTAGAGTAATCTTTATAATTAGTTTCCAAGCTTTAAGGATGGGATCAATGGTGGCTGCAGTAGCTCCATCCCAGGCTATATTACTGTATTCGATTAAAGATTGATTCAGTGCCATAGTTAATTATTTTGAGTAGATTCAAGTTAAGAAAATTTCGGGTTTGTCTAAAGAAGTACATATATGTTTTAAGTTTATATGCTGTGGTGGTAATATGTTGTTTCCACTTTAAATTACTATCAGAATTAGTACCTATTTATAAGTATTTGATTTTAGTCACCCGTTCCAAGTTAAGGCAATCACATATCCAACATTAGGCAAGGGGCAAACACATATTTTAAGTGAATTTTCTGGGGTTGAAAAAGAGTTAAGTGGCTTCGAGGCGAACGGACAGCCCAGTGGTTTCGCCATAAATAGGTAAAACTAACCGTGTAGCGGTTAATTTTGGACCCAGAAGAGGCGTGGCCACAGGAAAGAAGAACTGAATGCTGGGCCATTACTAGACCTAGTATTTCCGGTCAAAACCATGCGTGTAGCGGCTGCCATCGGGCAGGCCAGCAGTGTGGCCGACTGCAAAAATATATATGTATCGATTTTTTTGTTATTGACTTGGCAATAATGGTAATACTGAGACTCAATCTTAGTCTCCGCTGAGCGAAGCTGTCTTGGAATTTAAAATTTTAGTTTGGAAAGCGCTTTATTTATTGTTTTAAAATAGAAAATGATACATACATTTGTTCGATACAATCCTTAGATACGTGTATATTTTAATGTATATATAAATCAAGCAAGAATTACAAATTTTCCTATCTTTAATTTAATTTAAAAATTATTTTCTTAGATTTGAAATTCCTTTGGTAATTTGCTAAAGAAATTCACCTTGGAACAAGTCCTGATGACTTGAAAAGTTGTTATATTTTATTTATTCATATTTATAGTTTTTAGTACGTTTTTTTCCACTACCAAACTAGGTATATGTCCTTATTATGATAGTCGACATATTACGATATAATTTTTCCAAATAATATACCCTTATTATATTAACTAAGATTTTTTTGTTGGTGAAAAATAAAACTGTGTTCTGCCATTAGTAACTTATAACCCACAATTATGCAAAATATACCTAAAATAGATGTTCTTTATATTATTAACATCAACATAATAGCCATTGTAGCTGTCAATTGTCAATGCGACGTTTTCGTTTTTGTGTTACACGCGGAGTTGTTCGCGCAACGTGCTTGCGCTCCCGCTCACATTCAAATGAGTATTGACTATAAGAGCCAGCTATTGAACGTTTGCTCCCGGTTATGTTCATATAACCACTGGTGAAACCTGCCGTGTAGCGGCAAAACACAATTTCGTTCGGGCCACCCATCAGTTAGGCCCCCCGCTCTTGTGTAAGTCACTTTAAAACAAGGTATTTGGTTTTGACCACACTCAGTGTTAGAGAATTATTATCTAGCCATCTTTTAATTGCATTAATTACTATTATTATTAGTATTGCGTAACATTTACCCTTAAGAATCTTCATTTATATGAGTATACCAACCGGTTTCGCCAAAATCATACCTTTGTCAAAATAAATAATAACTTATCATAATATACATAACATATCATTACTTAATTGATGCGATCAGGGCAGGTGCAAGTAAGACTGGAGCAATAACTAAAACTGAGATAGGTAAGGGCAAAGGAGGAAATGGAAATTAACGGGGCTTTATAGGAAATCAATTAATCATGCAAAGTATGGGCTGTATTTCATATGTTTCCGATAAAAACATCATTAATCATAAATAATAATGAAAAGCAATAAAATCACTTCTTCGTCCATACAAAAAAAAATAATTTAGACTAGGTGACATTATTTCACTTGACGTTAACTTACGTAATTATGGAAAAAAATGGTCGGCGTCAAAGTGGCACAATTTTTTTCATTTTTTTAATAAGGCATGATATTCAATATATTCAAAGGTATGAAAATGTGGAGAATATTTTTCGGTTGATGCAAAATATTATTCAGACGAAATATGCATGAAGTTGCTTCAAATGGTTTATTAATTATATTAAGTTAATTCCCACCCTTCCTCTTCCGCTCAGCTGCCCCTCTCTTCCTTTGGCTTCGTATCATTCCCCAAATGGGGATTTCAAAAATTATCTTTAGGATGCATTACACACTTTGTATGGTGACTGGAAATATCAACATACGTATAAATCGGCACACTTTTTTAAAGTGATAAAAAATCATAATGGTATGAAAAAAACATTCTGCCCTTAAAATCTAATCTAACCTAACCCAGTGCACCTTTTTTTTGTTTCTAATCTATATGTATATATAAAAATGACTGTCTGTCTGTGCTTGATTTTGTCGAAAATTACTAGTCCGGTTTCGCTGAATATAGCACAGTTTGTTCTTATTAGTGCCGGAAAGGTTTACAGAGTAGTTTGAATGAAATCCAATATGTAAAACTGTTGCTATAACGTTTTAAAATTAATATGAAAAACATTGTTGTATTGGGGTTAGCCCATAAATATACCACCTTGGTTAGCCACAGATTACACATTCAAAATAAGAATGTTTGTTTGGATAGAATATTTTCAAAATGACAAACACAAAAAGGTACCTACTTAAGAACTTTATTATTTTCATATATTATGAAAAAATAAATGTTTGGAATAAAATTTAATTTTCAAATGAACTATTCCTTGTTTCATTGTTTGGATACAGCAATAATCATTAAAAGGCAATACTTTTGCTGTCAAATCAATTATGGCACCCAAACTACAAGCAAGAATTCACAACTCCATAACTTTATTCCAAAAAATAATACCGAGGAAGGCCGGGTACATATCGGCTAGTTTTGAATAAATTAAAAAATAATAGTAATGATTATAATAAAAATAAAAAGGTTAATATGGTTAGGTTAAATTAGGTTTTTGGTTTCATACGCTTAATAACTTTCCATCACTTTTGAAAATTGTGCCAATTCATACGCTTGTTGAATTATCGTATAACCAGTTTGTAGGTACGCTTTATATTTTACTCAGTTCTTGCCGAACTAAGTGCTATTGTATTTGCAAAAGTAAACCGGGTTGATTGTGTCAATAACAAAAGTTTTATTACAAATTATTCCCGTTTATTTCGACGAAATCAAAAATTTTATGTTTTTTTAGGGATAATTTATCGAAGCTCATAAACCTTATTATAACATTAAATCATTGGAGAAGAAAACAACTCTTATTGAAATATGCAATATATAAAGAAACAGAAAATAAAAGGTAACGGTCGTAACGGGGATTTGAATGCAGGTCCTTCAGCCTTACCTCAAATCTACTGGTCCCAGTAAGACACTAGAGGATATAGATTCAATTTCCAGTTGCCACCGTTACCATTCGAAATATTTTATATTAAAAATGGTGGATAATATTAACAAGTCTTGAACTTGAAGTATGATATCGGTGTAAATGGCGTAAATTGAACTGGTCTCATTAGCTTAGTTTGTTAAGCGGTTACCCCGGATAGGTAGAGGTCCTGGGTTCGAGTCCCAGATGCGACTGAAATCTTTTTAATTTCTGTTCTTTTTTCGGATTCGTGGTTCATTTTGGGATGTGTTAATATTATCTTCTTCAATGATTAAATAAAGTTATTTGTTTCGTGAACACCTCACCAGAGAACCTGTGCTGAGGTGTTCACGGTGATATGTGTATGTGGTAAATACGGTGCATATTGTTATAATATTGTAGTTTTGGGGTATAAATGTGAATTTGGTGTAGAATTTGAAGTGAAATACATTTTTGTTTTAAGGTTGCAGTAACTAAAAATCTATTAACGGATAGTGATTTAGGCAAATCCTCAAAAGAAGAAAAAACATATAATTATGGATACTTTCGAGTAAGTTTGATAATAGGAAAATAAGAAAGAATTTTTTCCCGCACAAATAGGTATGAGACTGTCAAGTAAGTATATTCTTTTATGTATTAGATTATATTTGGTTTAGTTTTATAATAGTATGAGTAAAGTCAATAATTTATTTCTTTTTATGCAGACTGTGCTGTATTCTATGTATTAAATTGTTAATACGATGTTTGTTGTTCGTAGTTGTTTCATTGTGATTGGAAGGGATTTAAAAAGTTTGATTGATTAGTATTTAAAGGGCTTTGCCCGTGTAAAGTGTGTATTATCCGGATATCATATTTGTTGAGAATCTGATTTTAATTGCATTTTTAGGTTATATTGGAATGTGAAGTGTGTGTTGGAATAGGTGTAGTAATGAGAAACTTACCCACATTGTAAATAGTCTTAAAAAAACATCTGATTATTCAACCCGTGAGTTACTCAACGAATTTAAAGTTTTAAATATTCCAAAGAAATTAGTTACTTAAAATCCATAAAGAAAACTTAAAATTAGAGTCATTGAGCACCAGGCCCAGAACCACAGGACAAATAATAATCCCTCTACTTAATACGACAACAGCTCAACCCTATTACACATATTCTGACCCATAAAATGTTTTAACGAACTTCCTAAAGAAAAAAGTTTTAAAAAAATTATGAAATTCTTAAGAAAATAATTAAAATACACTTTACAAGAAACTAATTTTAGGTGAATATTATAATCTCGTAAAATTTCCCATCCCATAATCACCTGTACAGTTATTCCTTGGTATTCCATTATGTGCACTTCTGTCTCTTTCGCTCGGTTATTTCTATTTCATGCTATTTCACGCTATCTCATTTTTTCTTTGTTCTATGTTATGTTCTGTCTTATTCTATTTTGTATATATAAACACACACTATGTATTTTTGATCAGTTTAATTTTTGTACCCTGAAGATGCTTATGTTAAGCGAAACCGGTCGGTCGTAATAAAATTAAATAAAATTCTCGTGGTTATAAACAAAGTTATTGTTTTATTTTCATTGAATATTATAAGTTCACCTGAAAAAAATGTGTATATGCTTATATACCTACATTATATACATATAGGTTATTTCTACAAATTTCCATTTAATTTTTATTTTTTGGAATTAGTGTATAGACACCAGAATATCATGTTCATGGTAGTAATCTTGATTAAATTAATTGTATGTATAACGAACCATAATAGTACTCTTTCTCTTATCACGAGAATTCCTTAAATGGGAAAGTATTATAATTTTTTTTTTAAATAAAGGGATTATATAAATAAATAAATGAAATATTTTTAATACTTTACATACCTACTAGTATTACCATGTAAACAATTTTGCTAATTATATACAATAAATATATATGAAAAAATACAAATTTTACAAATAGCTGTCTTATTGTCATGATATCGAGTGTTTTGAAAATTTCACTCCAGTCTGTATAGAAAGGTACTTGAAGAATGAATTTAATTGTCGGCTTATGAATTTTTAATTGGTATAATGCTATGTTTGATCCACTTCCCCAATCTGTGTTTATTGTAGCATTTAGGAAAATTTAAAAACCCCTATTATTTAACAAAACAATTATTATTTTTATAAACAATAATTATTAATCTAAAACACTCATCCAAATTGAAAAAACCTTCCGAGCAAAGATAAATGTCGCCGGCAGGACTCGAACCCGCACCCTTCTAATATCCGGTCAGATGCTCTACCGTTGAGCTACGTCGGCTTATCGCAAACCCCGCCAAGTTAATCAATATATACTAGTGTTCCATTCAATAATTACTGTTTTTATTATATCTTCACCTGTAAACAACCAACTTTATTAATATGAGAGAGGCTTGTAACGGCTAAATCCCTCAAATAGATGGCGTCGAGACAAATTATGTCTACATTTTATTGGTGAAAATTGCTTTGACTTGTCAAATATTTATTAATTGATAAACTAAAGTTCTTAAAAACTTAAGACAAGATTTTTGTGCATAGCGTAAAGGGTAACAATTATTATTTTTATAAACAATAATTATTAATCTAAACCACTCATCCAAATTGAAAAAACCTTCCGAGCAAAGATAAATGTCGCCGGCAGGACTCGAACCCGCACCCTTCTAATGTCCGGTTAGATGCTCTACCGTTGAGCTACGTCGGCTTATCGCAAACCCGCCAAGTTAATCAATATATACTAGTGTTCCATTTTTAATAATTACTGTTTTATTATATTTTCACCTGTAAACAACCAACTTTATTAATATGAGAGAGGCTTGTAACAGCTAAATCCCTCAAATAGATGGCGTCGAGACAAATTATGTCTACATTTTATTGGTGAAAATTGCTTTGACTTGTCAAATATTTATTAATTGATAAACTAAAGTTCTTAAAAACTTAAGACAAGATTTTTGTGCATAGCGTAAATGGTTACAATTATTATTTTTATAAACAATAATTATTAATCTAAAACACTCATCCAAATTGAAAAAACCTTCCGAGCAAAGATAAAAAAAAAATGTAGACATAATTTCTCTCGACGCCATCTATTTGAGGGATTTAGCCGTTACAAGCCTCTCTCATATTAATAAAGTTGGTTGTTTACAGGTGAAAATATAATAAAAACAGTAATTATTGAATGGAACACTAGTATATATTGATTAACTTGGCGGGGTTGCGATAAGCCGACGTAGCTCAACGGTAGAGCATCTAACCGGACATTAGAAGGGTGCGGGTTCGAGTCCTGCCGGCGACATTTATCTTTGCTCGGAAGGTTTTTCAATTTGGATGAGTGTTTTAGATTAATAATTATTGTTTATAAAAATAATAATTGTTACCCTTTACGCTATGCACAAAAATCTTGTCTTAAGTTTTTAAGAACTTTAGTTTATCAATTAATAAAACAATTATATTACCAAAATGCTCGATTTTTTTTTTTTTGCCTCGGGGTGGTATTCTTTGCTTAAGAGAGCTATAAAAATGTTTTACAATAATATATATGCCTCACTGGCTCCGAGACTCCTGCGCAGTATACAATATTTTTGAAAATAAAATCTTTCTGGTTACATGATACACGTGGCTTATAAATCATTTCCCCGATATTCCGGTTTTTAAAAAAATATGTTTTTATTACTGCTGATGTAGAAAATTCTCCACCCCAAGTTTATGCCTGATCAACCCTACTGGAAGTTCGGAAAGAAATGCTGCCACAGGATTGTCGCGGAATTATACACATAGATTTATGGCGGTCTACATCAAGTGCAGGAGATGGCTGGAGCGAATAATTCAAGTCATAAATAACACCAAACACGCGAATATTCGGATGGTTTTCGAGTCAATTTGGCCAATTTATGAAGTTTCGGTAGTTCTATAACGGTGGGGGAATTTTGTTACTTATTGTATAATTATTTTATGGTGTCATTATTAATATAATAATTAAAAAATACTCTATGTACACCACTGTTTAATATTTAAATATCAAAATGTTTTTATATACAGAGGATTTCTTACTAATTTTATCAATAGTGCATCACAAAAAAATTATTCGTTTATTGAAGAAATTATTGAACAATTAAATTAAATAAAAATTTCAAATTTGTGATTTGCCTATTCCTATATTATTATTTTTTCACGAATATTATTTGTCCATGCCACGAGGGAAACTTGGCTTCCGAAATATGTTGATATTTATATATTAAACAGTGTTGTGAACAAAATATTTCTTAGTAATTTTATGAATATTGTTACATTTTTTTTAATCATTGCAGAAGATAATATTAACAAATCCCAAATGAACCACGAAACCAAAAAAACAACAGAAAATAAAAAGATTTCAGTCGCATCTTGGACTCGAACCCAGGACCTCTACCTATCCGGGGTAACCGCTTAACCAACTAAGCTAATGAGACCAGTCCAATTTACGCCATCTACACCGATACATACTTCAAGTTCAAGATTTGTTAATATTATCCTCCATTTTTAAATCCTATTTTATTGGCTGCTATCCTTATGATGATCGCAAAGTTCTACCCGAACACAATTGCAATCGGAAAGAGTCTCGGATATACCTACCCGATTTTTATTCATATGAGATATCTATTGACTTATTTTACAAGTCTGGAAAGAAATATTCAATTTATTTTTTATAACTTATTGAAGTTTGTAAACTGAAATCTTTTTATTTCTGTTGTTTTTTCGGTTTCGTGGTTCATTTGGGATGTGTTATTATATTATCCTCTTCAATGATTAAATATTACAATGAGGTTTACAAACTTCAATAAGTTATAAAAATAAATTGAATATTGTTACATCTAATTTGTTTGAGCGTAAAGACTTATTTGGAGCAAAAGCTGTTGTTTAAATTTGTTAGGGGGAAAAAAACAACTTTCAGATTGATCTACCAACATGCATCAACGTTAATCTTATAAGAATTTATCAAATATATAGAAAAGGGAGATCTGATTATTCAGAAATGGTCACCAAATACGTTTAAACGTATTTAGTACAACTATTTCAAGCAATGTTTCGATTCTGAATGGTGGTTTTTCACCAGGGCTATACTAAGAGTATCTACCAAGGGATTTTATGTAACTAAAAGACAGGAAGAAGAAGGGGAAGTGGAAGATCTGGGTATCTAGTCATTCAGAACTTGTTACTAAATTTACCTTAGGTCTTTTCTATGGATTCCCCAAATTTTAAGGAGTGTTTTCAAGCTTTTTATTTTGTTTATTTTTTTATGTGAATGCCAATAAGACTATTTCATCCCCAAATGGGAATGGGATAAAGTATATTTAAATCGGAATACCTGAAGGATTAAAATTTGCTAATATAAATTTAACAAAATATGGACTTTCGATAAATCATTTCTTTACACTCCATGAATATTACACAGTACTAATTGAATTTTATTTTGGGAAGCATCCATGCCAGAGCGATAAGGTTTTTGGCTTTAAGTCCGAAGATTACTTGATTGAAATAGAGTCTCCTTGTTGAGTGACCAAAATTCGGATTGATATATTGTCTAAAATGCTTTTATTGTTCAAATCCGTGAGCCTGATATCTAATTATCTATTAAAATCTTTCAATCTTTGATCTCCCTCCCACACTTCCATAAGTTTGATGGCCTCCGTGGTACAGTGGTAAGGCTCTCGATCACGAATCAGGAGGTCGAGGGTTCAAAACCCGGCATGCGCACGAAAATTTGAGTTAATTAATTTTTGTTGTTTCACAATCAATTCATTGAAAATAATATTTGCTGCACTTTCCAGAGTGGAAGGTTTTCTTAATATCGCCCTGGTGAAAGACCACCATTCAGAAATGATTTGTTGCTTGAAATGGCTTTAGTCATATTTGGTAATGAGATATGAAATATCAGGAGCTCTCCCACCTTCCTCTTTCTCCTTCCCACTGCCTCCAGTCTTACAACATACCCTAATAGGGGATTCCATGGTCTCCTCACTCCAGGCGGTTGCGAGCTTTTGAGACTCTTGTGCGGTACTCACATAAAAAATAACAATTAGAAGTTGAGAGAAGGTTACATTTGTTCTTCGAAAGGGAATATGGAAAGTTTCACTTTTTCTTAGTTAACGGTGGTTGGTATTGATTTTAATTGTGTCCAATGGGGAAGATTCAATTTAATGTTATCTTTGTCGTAATGTGAATTAATGTTTCATATTTGAAATATTCTATGAATTTCTTATGGTCCATGAGCAGTGCGGACATTCCGATTCAATCATAAAATGCCCAAATTATATTCAAGAGTATAAAACCCTGAATACATGTTCTTGCAACTCCATATTTCGTTGAATATCTTCCTTAAAGTAGCGAGCGTTTCATGCAAACAATTGAAAGCTGCTTCCGGTGGAGTTATCGTTTTGTTCAAAAAAGGGGTTGTATTTGAAAAGCAAAATAAACTGGATAAGCTTTCTTTTGTTAAGGAATATTTCAATATTCTCTCAGTGCCTTTAGCCAGAGTCTTCAACAGTTAGAAAACAATTTAAACGCTTTTCAAATACTCGTACATTTTTCTAAAAATATCGACATCATACTTATATACAGAACAGAAGATTACCTTAACCCTTAGATTCTAGTCATTCCGTATGGGAAACCAAATGACTGTCCTCATTACACTCATTCTATCTCCCTTTAAAAAAAAATTTCAGATCTCACTTTGCATTATATTCTGATAGTAGATCGAATGTGCCAAATAGTATCATAGTACACAATTTCTGATACTGTAAAAATCGCAATTGTATTCGAAAGTTGAGTTTAATAGCTACTTCTGGTCTGGATCCCAAAAATACCAGAAGAAAGCCCTCGACCCTCGATTGATAGATTCCCCAATCTTTCCGAATGAATTGCAATCTTTAGAGCACTGTCGTCAGGGGGGCATTCTGTCCTTGTTATATCGGAATTTCATTGGAAGATGGTTCAAGGAACTAGAGTCATTGATCCTTTCGGCGCTGGTATATTAGCTAGAAGATGCGCAAAATACAAATCCAACATTTTGCACGTGAGATCGTATTGCTTTTATAACTTGTTCATTTATTTATACCCACGTCTAAGAGCTCCACTGCGAAATGTTTTCTCCTTCCTACAACACGGGTCTCTTCAAGGTCCAGATACATTCTTCCCTTCTCTCGAAAAAACCCTCTGTGGTTAAACATATTGTTAAATACATAACCAATAGAGGCGTGCCCTCCATATGGGCGCATAAGCACTGCCTACCCTTCATTATTCGCGTGAAAATATAGATAGTATTAGAATATATAAAAATATTGCAAGATATCACCTTCACTTTCTAAAATGCACGAACCACGATACGCAGCACTGCGTGCGCCACGCCGCCCGCACCGCTGTAACGTGCCAAAGGCATGAACTAAGTATGCAAAATGACATACACGTAATATTCGAATTTTGACTGTATTCTATACATTCAAACATACAAGTGTACGAGATGCGCGTCAAGGTATAACTCTTTGAATTAGTGCCTGAAAATCAATGCTTTTCCGCAACGCCAGCAAATGTAGCAATTGGTGCCATCTGCTGGTACATCTATTAATTAGAGCAACTTGACTTGCAAGTAATAATGATGAAATTATGTTGGTTTTCTTTCAAAATTCTAACTATGTTTATTTAGCGGTACAAAATAAAAACGTTTTTTATTCATTAATTGGTTTGAAATGTGCAAATAAAGCGGTTATGTGGATATTTGATGTAGCAGGTGATCCCAACCAACATCGGTTACAGCCAGCAGCTTACTCATTCTTAACGAAAACTTCCAAGAAAAGTTTAAAGAAGTTTTTTTTTTTAAATATCAATTTCCTATTGCCCACCCTTATTACAAACTCTGTGCACGCCACTGAGAACGAGTAGGTATCAAAGAGGTTGATACTTGTTATGCTATTGAGAGGGAGGATAGGAGGTCGGAAAGGAAGAAAGCCCCAAGTTGGAAGCTAGTGAGAATTGGGGAGATGGGATGGAGGAAGGTCGGGTGCAAACGAGAGGCAGGGATAAAGATAACAGCGACTTATCCGGTGATGGTATCTTAGGCGAGTCTCAGCGTCGTCCGGACAATTGTTAGCTCAGGTTTTTGGTCCAGCATGAGGTTTCCTCTCTCTTAGGGTCATATGAGTCGACCGCAGTCTTATAATTGGAGGTGAGGCAATTCTATTCTACTTTAAATGAAGCGTGGGAGTACTTTCAGTTTAAAAATTTATTGTGAAAGGATAATATACATTACAGGTTATGCCAAGTGGACGGCTTCTATTCTGACATAGAGTTAAATTATTTCACTCTCTCTCTCGGATGAAATTCTAGACCGGGCTAATTAATTATGGCAAACACAAGTACAACACATAAAAGAGGGAAGGTTTGAACAGCTTACATGAGGATGCTGGTACATAGCCGGGGTAGTCGGCGGGAATGGCGTACACAGAACATAGGCGTCGGATATCTCCACACTGAGTTTGATTGATTAATCACAGGTCACCATCTTAGGTGTTTTAAGGTAAAATGGGTACGATCAGCTAGGGGCCTCAGACCCTCATGTGATTAACGTTGCCAATCGGACTCAACTGATGAAATAAACAGCCAAGCCGCGGGCTCTTACAGAGCACGCAGGTATCAGCTTGGCGGTTCGAACAGAAGTGTGTGGACGGCGATTTCGCTACGCGAAATCCAGTCGTTCGAAGCGGTCGGAAGTTGTCTGTTCCCCTAGACCTTATTGGTTGATTACAAGCGGGAAATCACCGGATTGGTTTGCCGGGTTGCGATCTCTGGAGGGTCGTTTCGTAATTGGATGCCGAGCTATTTTCTTGTAACAAGAAGCTAGAAACACTTTAGGGTCACCCTTTTGTTACGTAACATACTCTAATCATTTCCTGGTACCTTAAAATGACTTTAGCCGTGTTTAGAGACTAAATCCTGGTACTTCGCAATCTTCTTCTTCACTATCTCTTTGTTCTCTTCACTTATTTCCTCACAACATTTTCCGGTTTAGGAAGTACCGACCACAGTGCATCCCGGAAGATTCACCGAGGAATATTCACCGAGCGAAGTTCGATTTTAACAATATCTAAGTGAGGATGAGCCACGGAAACCTAAAGAAAAAGATAGTCTCTGCTGCACGATTAAGAAAAATTGTCGATTTGTACGATCCGATAATGAAATGTCCTTCATATTTTACAGGAATTACTCATAATATACATACATCTTCTTCCCTCTATCCTACTCAAGTCGGGGACCCATCGCATCGAAAAAGGCCATCTGGGGCGTCCCTGTCCTGTGCTACGTCAACGGTTTTTGTTCATAGTAGGCCTAGCCTCTCCCCGCTCAGTCTCTGAAGTTGCTTCTCACACCTGTGTCTGAGACGACCCGCTGGACGTCTTCCCTCTGAAATAGCATTCAGAATTTTCTCGGAATTCGACCTTCTGGCATTCTTGATTCGTGACAAAGCCACCTCAGTTGCGACTCTACTATGAAGAATAGTAGTGCGTCGATCTTCAGTTCCTCCCGGATCATCGAGGTTCTTGTTCTATCCCATTGTGTCTTTCAAAAATCTCATTGCGAAAGCTTGGACACTGGAAGGTGATCGCTCGTTCAACATCCAGATCTGGTGACCATAAGTAAGCATGGGGCGGTACACTGATTTGTACACTGCCAACTTTATCTCGATACTTAGCTCAGCTTTCCTTATCATTGAACTGCACACCACCCATAGCTTGAGACTTCAACCCCAAGGTAAATAAATTGATCAATTATTGATTTTTGTATTTAATTCGTACAACTCCATTATTTTTTTTAATAAATTGATCAACCTGTTTCAACCGTTGGCGAAGCTGTTTCATTTAGTTTGGTTTCTTTCTGTAGCCATAACATTTCTTTTTAATTCCGTTTGCGCATAGTGATTTTTCTCATTTAACATATGAAAATATATCATCAGGCAAAATTGTTATTATACTACAGAATGTGTGTTATTATTTCCTTTTAATTCTTGGTAATTATGAATACAAAATTATTTTTGTTAAAAATACATATCAAATAATCTCAAATAATGTTCGTCATGATTAATTTACCAGATTCCAAAAAATATGTCGTTTCGAATTTTAATTAGCAAGTGGGAGAAAGTACTACATTACATTGCATATCTTTAAAATAAACATAATACTGATGCTTCTATCTACATAAGAATTATTATAACTAGATACTGGAAAATCGATTAATCTAAACAATGAAAACTTCTTGTATTACCTACCGTAATAAAAAGCACATTTAAGTCCTTACGGAACTTCTTTTTAAATGGAAAGTAATTGAGGAAGAAAGAAAAATCGGCTGCGGTGGAAATTGCTGTCGTAATAAAAATGAAAGTTCTCTTACAAATACAGCAATTCAATTATAAAAATAAATCCAGCCTGAAAAGCGACTCAATAAATACATGGAATGTCCCATTTCTTTTCTAGTAGATACTAAAGAAGAAGCAACTTTTACGCAAGTATTTTTTTCTTCCAGTAGTATTCAGTTAGTATTTTTTAACAAATAAGTCTTCCTATGTGATTGTACTCGTACAATCAAACAAAATACGTATTTATTGATTTTAAATTTAATTTATAGAGCTCCATTTTAAATTTATAAATATTTTTGTTAATAAAATAACAACATATTTTTTTCCCTTTTTTTGCAACATAAAATAACTTTTACTGCAAGAAGTTGAATATTATTGTCCTAACGAAAGGTCACGTTGACAGGAAACAATTTTTATTCCTAATTTGATCAATGGAAACGTATTGCGATGCTACTAATAGAGGAAAATTTGAAAAATAGATCAAATTTGTGGATTTTTAAAAATTATTTATTAATTTTATAAGTTTGGTACAGAGTTTTCATTTTTTTAACTACCAAACTAGGCGCATGCCTGTATTATGTTAATTGAAGTATGTTTTATGTAGTATAGTTGTATACCTACATTAAAAAGAACTTAAAGTAAATTTGTATATATAACATAAATAGAAATAGAAACAGAAGCATTTTTAAAACAATATAAAGTTGCATGTTTAATGAAAAATCAAAAGCAGAGATTTAGTAAATATGTGAGAAACATCATATAAAATAACATGAGAGTAAAATAATAATTCCTATAAATCCTTTTTTTTTAAATAAGAACCACTTCATGTTTTTGAACGAGCAGAGTTCGCGGGCGGCGCATGTATCATATCGCGCCAACCCGAGCAGTGCTCGCGTGTTTCGACTTGTTTGCGTTGTATAAGATAAACAATCGAACTGAGCTCACCAATTGCCACTTGACGCTCGCGGAGGTTTACGCAAATCGTTTCTTCTGTTTTAACTTATAGTTATATTTGTTGTATTATATTTGTTTTATTTTTTATTATTATAGTTATACTTGCTTGGCTTTTTTCTAGTTTATATTAGGTTAATTTTTTTAAATATTTTTTATTGCTTTTTTGAACTGGATAACTTTTAAACTTTGTAAACTCTGCAAAATAGATTAAAAAAAAAACTCTTTTTGCGCAATAAAAAATTAAATAACCTGATGTTTTTAGTTCTATTTTGTGGAAAAAAAACCAGCGTGAAGCGCTTATATATTAATAATAAGAGTAATTAATATCTTTTACGATTTAAGACATTCTTTGAAATAATTCCTTCCTCTTGCAAATAACCTATTTTAAACACTAAACGTTATCAGATTTCGATTTTCTAGTATGAGTACTCAGTGAGTTGAACATTTTGGGAGCAGTACAAGGGAACTGTCGTTGGGCAAAGGCTGTTTTCGTTTGGGGAATTACGCATTTTAGGTATGACGAGTAGCGGGTGTAAATTTGTTGTTGTGTTTTGTTCATTAAATCATTTTTCAATACGTACATGAATATAGTCTCTATATATAGCTAAGATTAGGAATTTATTAAAAAGTGGCTCTGATGGGTGTGATGGGTGGCATTTGAATATTATTCTCAGCAATAGTTTTTGAGTTGTGACTACATAATTAAGATTATTAAATGTAAGATGAAGAGCTCCCCTTCCTTCTATATCGAAAACTGTCGATAGTAATATCATTTCCATCAGTTATAATGGACAAGATATTGCCTATATTTTCTTCCCGGAAAATCGTGATTAACCTCATTAACTACAATCACACTGCTATCATACCAGTATCTTCATGCGAGAGCACCACATAGTGATATTTCATAATAATGGGAGTTTTTTCATCCAAAAATAATGTTTGCTCCGGGGGATGTGATAAATGGTTTCATTAGGGTGTATCTATCTACCTCCGCAGCCTGTTACATATAAAGTTTTATTTTTCGATATCTTAAATTAATCAAATGCGAACAATAAAAAATAACGTTTATCCTAAATTTATAGAAGCCAGGCCTTGTATTACGTCGGTTTAGTTTTTAAAATACTTCAAATACTTTAAAATATAGTTTACGACAAATAAAAAAAAGTCACTATATATCTAACATATGTTCGAACCTTTGTAATTATTTTTTTTACATATTGTATATCGACTGTAGATCAGTAAAACCCTTCCAGGTACAATTTTCTGGAAAGTTACTTTGTGGCGTCAATTAATGAAATTGCTGAAAAAAATTTATTGTAAGGTGAGGAGTCTTAAGTGCAGTTGAGTGGTTTTTTGTGTAAGTGTGTATTTGGTATGATTATATTTTCTATTTCAGATCTCCCTATGTAACGTATCCAGCTTTTTATTAAATTTTCGAAGGAGATTTGGATTTTGTTATAGAGTTTAGTGCCATCGTAAAAGAGGTTTTTTTTTATTTTCATAAGAAGGAATCACTTTGTGATTTGATATTATATTAAATAAAGCAAACACTTTGTTGTAATCCAATTATTTTACTTCAATGAATGCTGTAATATGGTAAAGTCTAGCGTATTTTTTCTAAGACCATTCATATCCATAATATGTTTCCCAACAGATCCTGCTAAGACTCTGGTAAATGCTTTTGTGGTCTCCAGATTGGACTACTGCAATCGTTTGTTTACTGATTTTCCTGATGTACATTTGAACAAACTGCAAGGAGTGCTCGTCTAATATGCGGTGCCACCAATTACTGTTACATTCTACAGTTTAAATTTGTCTTATGGTATATAAGGCACTGAACGGGCTCGCACCATCATAATTGACTGATCTCTGCGTGAGGGACTCGAAGGGAACTCACGCTCAGGTCGGCCAAGTTTGATACCTGGAACAGACTGGTTGAATCCTGATGTGAATTGTGATGTGTTACCCCTACCCCTACCCCTACCCCTACCCCTACCCTTACCCCTACCCCTACCCCTACCCCAACCCCTACCTCTACCTCTACCCATACCCCTACCCCTACCCCTACCTACCCCTACCCCTACCCCTACCCCTACCCCTACCGATACCACTACTTTTTCCCCCACCCTTTCCCCTACCCTTTCCCCTACCATCCAGTTTGAGACGCAATCGACATCATATTTGAGAAGAACACAGTCAAGTAGATTGGTAATTTTACCATAACTGTAAAAATAACTAACTAACTAACTAACTACTAAGGACGGACCGCCAAACAACTCGATCTTGGCATACACTTCTTGCTTCATTCACTTTCATACAACGCCTCATGCATTCTCTTTTGTTATTCCGACTTCTGACATGGCCCGACTCGAGTATTTGATTCACTTGATCGTGCCATGTCTTCCTCGGGCGTCCTCGGCTTCTTCTTCCATTCACATTCGCGTCATATATTCTCTCCTTACACTCCTCTCTTCGTTCATTCGCTCTACATGCCCAAACCATCTAAGCGTCCTTTCTTAATCTTGCTCACTACACTTACATTTACGAATCTCAATATTTTTCACACGATCATACATGGTTTTACCACACATTCGTCTCAGAGATCTCATTTCTACAGCATTCAGTCTACTTTCATCCTTCCTCTGCCAGTTCCATGCCTCACTGCCATACATCAAGGTTGGTATCAGCACTCCATTTTGGACTGCTAGCTTCGCTTCCTTGGACAACTTTTTGTTTGCGCCAACCGCGTTCAGTCCTCCGTTAATGGAGTTTCCTTCATTAACCCTTCTTTCAATATCCCTATCAGTCTTTCCATCTCTCGTAAACATACTTCCTGTAAAAATAAAATGGTATATGCACACTTCCACTTGAAGAAAAACGTAAAATCATCAAATAACGTTCTTTGAACCTTTTAAAACTTGGAATTGTGTACTGTCGTTCAATTATATTACCAATACGCAATTC
>JAHDVE020007070.1:0-34082 GCA_022606495.2 Halesus radiatus
TTTGTGTTCAAGGTACACCTATCAAATTAAAAAAAATTAGAGGTACACCAAAGAAAAAAGCAATGTTTATTTAATATTTATTTATTACTAAAATCAATATACCTAATATGATAAGATGTTTAGTGAGAAATGTGAGACTGTTTAACTGAGCACAGACGATCAAAATTTGGAGCAATCGTTGATAAGGCTGCTCTCATCTCTTCATTGATCGTCCTCAGGCGCTCTCTTTTTTTCGATTTAATAGTAGTGAGAGTTGAAAATCCCAATTCGCATAAGTAGGTTGTGGCAAATGGTAATAGAATTGAAAGCACGCTTTGAAAGCAGTGGATACTCAATTTTTATATGCAGCCAAAAATTTGCTACCTCTACTTCAGAAAATTTTAGTTTTAATGTCCGGTCAGTTTTTAACTCCATGAATTCTTCCTGCTCGTTTATCGGTAAGTGTCCAAGGGAAATGTTATCCGAGAATGGATTCCGTACCCAGTCCATAGGTTGCAGGTCACACTTAGGAAAATAATAGTTCATTTTTTCTGCTAATAGCTCCAAGTGTTTCACTATCAAAGCCTGCACTTTTTTTTCTGAATCGGCAGCCATGACATTTGGAAACATTTCATTATTATCATTGACAGCGTGGCTGTTCCATAACACCAACTTAGCGCGAAAGCTTTCAATTTTGTCCGAAGACGTTAAAATATTAGAACTCCTGCCTTGCATTTTTCTGTTGAGCTCATTTAAATGAGCGAATATGTCCGCCAGATATGCAAGTTTTACTACCCATTCTTCCTTTTTAAACACAGAAGCAAAATCTGAACCCTGGGCCTCTAAAAACGACTGGGTCTCATTTTTAGCTCGTAAATCCGAGATAGCACTTTTCCGCGAGAAAGCCATCGTACTTCTGTATGAAACAGAAGTGACTGATGATCTGCTCCCATTTCCTGACACACTGCATTAAACAGACGAGAGTTTAGCGGTGGCGACTTGATGTAATTGACAATTTTAACAACTTCTTGTAGGACAGACAACAATTCATCAGGCAGAGACTTCGTCATCAGTGCTTCCCTGTGTAAAAAACAATGTACATTTTTAATATTAGGGTTTTTTTCAGAAGCCCTGGTTACAAATCCCCTAATTTTTCCCGTCATGGCTGCTGCTCCGTCTGTACAAATGCTTATGCAGTTGTGCCATTCCAAATTATGGTCACTGAAGTACTGGTCTGTTACTTTGAATATTTCTTCTCCTGTGGTATAACCAGGTAGTGGTAGACAAAATAAAAACTCCTCTTTTATTTCACATCCGTCAGTGTACCTCACATTTGAGATGAGATGCGCGTGACCGCTGATATCAGTAGACTCATCGACTTGTAGCGCAAAAACTCCACTAAGTCTTAATTTTTTAATTAACGTTGATTCAATGTCGCTAAAAATATCATTAATGCGACGTGAGATTGTATCTGCTGACGCTGGTATTTTTTCGATTTCCTTAGCGGCTTCTTGTTTAATCATAATCTTGACAACTTCTTTGCAGACAGGTATAATTAAAGTTTCAGCGAGAGAATGAGGCTTCTTGGCTTTAACTAGCATATTAGCGATCACGTAACTAGCTTTTTGCGCTTTATCTGATGTTTTAAAAGACGAACTCATGAGAGTTACCTGTTTCTTAGACTGGTCTTTTAAACGTTGAAAAAAGGCTTTGTCTTTTTTAGCTATCGATGGGTGTTTAGTAGTTAAATGTCGTAAAAGTTTACTGGGCACCATCGAATTATTGCCCAAAGTTTCTCCACAAACAAAACATTTTGGAATTGGACATGATTCGTCTCCGCAATATATAAAGCCATAACTTACATAGCTCTCATCATATTTTCGATAAACAAGCTTAGGTTTTTTTTCTTTGTTGACTCTGTTTCTTCTTGGAATACATTAGTTTCACTTGACAAACTTGCGGTACGTTTAACGAATTTATCCATTATATACACGTATTATGGGCTATTTATTTGTTATTAAAAAGTCTATTACGCTCGCGACGACACAATCACAAACTAGCGGCTAGTTACTGGCCAATAAAGTTTTGTTTAACGGCTAGACACTGGCGAAAAGTGACGCTACGCCCACTCAATCGGGAGCGACAACGACGACTGAGGACTAGGGATGAAATGATACGAGTAAATACAAGTACTTACTCGATACGCATGCGTGCTGCGTTCGGCGATAGCTTGTGAGCCAGGCGCGCCACGCGGGGAAGGCTGTCCTGCCCCTCGCCCAACAAAGCGCCTCGCTCTTATAGCTCTCAGCTATTTTTAGGTGAATTATCTTTTTTGCGCGGCACACCAACTGATGACCACGGTACACCAGTGTGCCGCGGCACACGCTTTGCGGAACACTGCTCTAAGTAAGTAAATCTATTGGCAGTTTCAGGCTGTTAAAACGTCGTCCAATTATTCCCACTCCTGCACGTGGCAATGGTACAGCTTGCACGTGGCCCGATATCCCGCATATTATAATAGTACCGCCCACAACTACAAAACGCTCGCAGTACATTTACCTAATTCGAACTGCTAACAGCATTATAATTATCATCTGCGGCAGAGACTCTCAATCTGTGACTCGCGATCACTTCTTGAAATGTTGTGTTTTTTAACTGACGCTAATGATCGCAATATTTATTACTCTAAACGACGAAGATCAATCAAAGATAGGAGAAAACAGCCTGGCTTATAATGACAATAACATGTATTTCTGGCTTCCATTGATGGGCTAAGGAAGAACGCTTCCATTCTAGCGCATCCGATTCTGGTTCATTTCGTTTTCATCGACCTTGCATTCTTTTCGGATTTCCTCACTCGTAATACGGTTGTTCGTGGTTCCACAGCACATACACCTCAGGGATCCTACTTCTAAGGCATTCAGTCTAGTCCTTCGTCCTTGCTAAACTAGTTTCATGCCTCATTGCCTACTGCAGTCACAGCCGTTGTGCGTATATGATGCATAATTAAGGCCTAAAGGATTTCGAACTTCGTGAATTTGGATATACTCAAACAACAGAACAAATCGTAGATCATCAATTTCCCTATGGCACATCTGTGCTGAACCAAGTGACTCCCGATGCCGTCGACTAGCTGAATAACCTCAACATACGAAGAAAACTTATTGAAATGTGATTTTATGCTGACGTTAGTTAAGCAATATGTATTATCCTAAACGACAATGTGGGTTGCTAGATAACTTTGTTCGAAACCGGTTTATATGAATATTTTTCGTATCTTTTATTTATTTATTTGTTTGAAGGACCATTTGCCAATTACACAGAATACATAACATGAAATAAACAAGAACTACATAAAAAAAATTGCTGCACATACAAAACACATAACACAAGCAATTACAAAAATATAAATTCGAGAAAAGATTCAGTCAAAGCCCGAACAAGGTTTTGGTAGAATCCTTGATTTTAGACATTCTAAATCCCGATAAAAATTATTGAGTCTGGTATCAAATACTTCAAAGCCCTGGCTTGAGTTAACAAGTCTTGACATTCTGAACAGTGGAGAATAGTACCTATAATTAGGAGTGTCGATTAAAAAAAGCAATTCATTGCTTCTGAGTCTATGGCATTAAATGATGAACTGTATAAGTTGCAACAAAGATGATTCAATAATACAAGCAATGATTTTGAAAATGCAAATGAGATCAAGGTCTTCTTTGGAGGGGGCGGCTTAAGAAATTCTAACTAAAAAAGAACCTGTTCTTCAAAAAAATATTCCTAAAGGAACTGGTTCCAAAAATACCCGTTCCTCGGATTAATATTAGATACATGCCGGAACAGGAATATCGACAAATCTCTACACTTTGATAGTTCGTGCAGTTTGGACGTAACTCGGTAACAGTCGGCACGCTTCCAACTCTTATTTCTTTCTCTTTCTCCCTTTGTTAATGTGGTCTATGGTAGGGATTGAAATTTCATTACGCAGGTCGCGTTTCTGCACAGTTTTTGAAGCACTGCCCTACGCTGCTAACTGTAGGTATCCGGTGGGGTTATATTTAGGCACCTTTGTTTACTGTTTACTCGGCCGTCAGTTCTTGGTAAACAAGGCAGATGAGTGCGATGGTCCATGGCAGCGGAGACGCCAGAGATGCTGGCTGCTGGGTGATTGACTCTGGAGATGAATTGGGTGGATGGTTTGATGTCGGCACACCGTGTTTAACAGTTAACTAGGCTTGGTTCTGATCGACTAGATAAGAAATTGGGTGAATTGACGAGGAATGTACAATACTAACGAACATACTAATTAGTTACTAGCCGGCGTGTACCCGGCGTTGCTCATTGTTATATGGATGGTTTGTAAAGTTCTGAGATTGTAAATTCTAGTACACTGAGTGTAATTTTAGGTGGAATTAATACCCCTACCCCCACTCCTGGTTCTACCCAGTGGCGTGCATAGAATTTTTAATCAGCGTAGGTAGTAACAGCTAATGAATTGATATTAACAACTTACCTTAAACATTACCCGTCTAAATTGAAAAGGAGTGGGAGTAAATTAAATTATATAAATAAGTCGTCACAATGTGGATTAGCCACAGTTTGAAAATGGCCTTAAACGCCGAAACAGCTGTCACAATTCGTGAGTCTTAAGGAATGAAGACAACCATTCACACTTATATACTCGGTTCTCCCTTTCCACTGTCAGTGGCTGAGTTGGCATCGCATTTGGGTCCCACCTAGGCGTCATGATTTCTATTCTTCGGCTAGCTAAGTCTTTCATCACGACACAAGCAACATCTTCCGCGTACTGTGATGGTAGTAGGAGATTTTCGAATATTGTCAGGTTATTCGTAACTCGGGAATGTTTGTCTTTCTTTAAAAAAAAATCCCCTAAGACATGCTTTCACCACAAATATAAAGAAACAGGTTTTTCAAATAAATTATGAATGTCAGTTTGGTTTTGAATGATAATGGTCTAACTGCGCATTTAAAGATAATGCCAATCGATAAAGTACTCCTTATCAAATGTTCGCATAGTACTTACTTAAATAATAGCTTTAATACCTAATGTCGACCAGTTAGGCTGTTGGATTTATCTATGGGCTATTTCCCGATAGCGATGATCGGAAGCTTATGTTGGGATTAGCAAGCCTTCATACTACCGGAAGCGTTATCAGTTTTCGTATCAACAGAATAATAAATTGTCATTTTTAAGTTATAAAAATGACGCTCGGAAACGCCCGTTTAAAGTAAACACTTTCTTGTAAATCATCTAGACCAGTTGTTTGTCGAATGGTCCAAATGTGTGTTTCAAAAAATGCGGTGCAGATGAACAGTTGAATAGATGACGCCGAAGTGAATGGTATAAAAGGTCAGGAACACCCGAGGAAGACATGACACGACCTGCGTGAATCAAATACTTAAGTCAGGTCATGTCAAGAATCAGAATAACAAAAGAGTATGTATGAATATGATCGATGCAAGGAGAGTGGTCCAAGATAGATTTTCGTGGCGGTTCATCCTGTCCGTCTACCCCTGCGATGAAACAGCGTGATGGTTAGTTAGTTAGTTTTATACTAACTAAACAAAAATTACTTTAAGAAAGAAATCCTGTCAGTCAACTAATACAACTTGAGTTTATTCTATATTCTGTCAGTAAATGAGTCAGGATAGCCTATGTTTGTTCTATCTCATCTGTCAGTAAGTCAAGACGGCTTAAGTTTGTCCTAACTCACCTCTCAGTAAGTCAAGTCTGCTTCAAAGTTAAGATCTATTCACATCTATCGGCACCGCGCAGTGCAGACTCATAGGCACAGCACAGAAGGGAGTATTTACATTACACCGTACGTGAATGTGTTCATAGATAATGTTAGCAACTAATGTAAGCGTCTGGATTGCGCGATGATGGTAGATGTGAATCGAACTGTAGTTCTATATATTCCGTCAGTAAGTCAATACGGCTTAAGTTTGTTTTCATATTTCTATTTAATGCCAGCTCCTAATGTGCGATATTATCATTTAAATTAACATTCTATGAGATCCTATAAGATGTCCTTATTAGTTGGATCATAAAATAGCGAATTCATTATCCATTGCGAATTTTAGCAAAGTAAAGTCGACATAATATTCTCGTTTATTCGCGTGAATAACTTATCGACATCATTAGTTTCGCATAAGTTATGACAGAACTATTCAACCGTCATTAAGGCCAACGAATTTGAATAAATATCTCGAATACTTTGCGGCTAATTTGAGGAATTTTTATTTGACTTTGTGGAATGAAATCCGAAGCAACATTTTTTTTGAGTTTTTCATGCTATCTATAAATAGAAACACGGGAGATGAGCCGTGAAGCATTATTAGTAAATTGCAGGCATAACGTGTGTCGCCAACACAGTTCATCCGTACTGCTGGAAATCGCATCTACGCACAGCGGTAAACCAAAAGCATAACTTTCATTGGCTCCTTCGCGCATCGCTTTGATACTCCGTGCATTTTGGTCGTAGCTCAGCGAGAGTCGGCACGCTTCATGCCATATTAGAATTCATTCTGATTTCTTTTGATACCTTTGCTTCCCCCAATTCTTTCATTTCCTTCAACTCAACTAACTAATCATCACGCCGTTTCTCCGCAGGGTTAGGCAGAGAGGACGATCCGCCAATCAACTCGATCTTGGCATTCACTTCTTGCTTCATTCTCATTCATACAACGTCTTATACATGCATTCTCTTCTGTTATTGCGACTTCTGACTTGGCCCGATTCAAGTATTTGATTCATTTGATCATGCCATGTCTTCCAATCACATTCGCGTCATATATTCTCCTTGCACTCATTTCTTCGTTCATTCACTCTGCATGCCCGAACCATCGAAGCGTCCCTTTATTAATCTTGCTCATTACGCTTATATCAGCCTTCCATTCTTTCCGAACCTCAACATTTTTCACACGATCATGTATGGTTTTACCACACATTCGTCTCAGAGATCTCATTTCTACAGCATTCAGTCTACTTTCATCTTTCTTCTGCCAGTTCCATGCCTCACTGCCATACATACCTGCCATTCTTACCTTATATTTCTTCTAATTCCTTCAATTGCTTCTAATTGAATAAAAAAACTTGTTACTATTAGTTCTCTTACTCCTTTTTATTATTTAAATTGACTCACATTATTATAAATTATTTTAGAAATCATTAAAGTACTTATATTAATTTTCTTAATCCTTCCAATTCTTTGAATTACTTCTGATCTTTTAATTATTTTAGTTTTTATTATTATTTCAATGGTTTTAATTACCTTACTTTCTTACGGCCGCTCTTCCCAACTTTTCGAATGATCAATCTGAGTCGCCGATCAGCCAAGTGTTTCGGTAAGTACCAGCTCTGTATGCCTGTTTCCAAGCATTTTTCATCCTAAATTGCCTATGGAGGTGACTGCCCACTATAAAATAGTATCCACCCACTTTCACACACGATAAAATAGTAGCCGCCCACTTATAAGAGAATAGAGTGACAATCGCAGTAAAAACTTTCAACGTAAAAATAACATAGATAATATTGTATTTATTATGAATACATATCATATGTTTTAAAAACCAAAACATTAACTAACATTTTTTACTTCACAAACGCGTGTTTTGAAAATAAAGTGTCAACTTGACTTTTGATAATTCCGCGAAGCACAATGTTCGTTTCTTACATTTGACGTTTCTCGATGAGTGAAAAAACAAGACAAAACGTAGCTTATAATTATAATTAATTAAATTAGTTGGGTTCTCTTCAACTCTATTTAAAACATACAATAAACATGTTTTGACATGTAACGGAAATACATATTTGTCATTCAATAATTGAATCGCATAAAAAAGATTGTAAACTAATAATGACATTTGATATTACCATACGGTGACGTTTGTTCACCCTGTTGATACTTTATATTTTTTCTGCCGAGGAAAACTTTAATCCACAAAAGTCATTATGAAGTTCGGCAAGTATTTTTAGTTTTTATTATTGTGACAGCTGTTTCGGGGTCGCAATAATAACTAAAAATACTTGCAGAACTTAATAATAACATTATTAAATTTGATTTACATTAAATTTTTTAAAAAATCCTTTTGTTTTTTTGTCTGAGGTCCTAAGTCACCTAATTCTCCATGTACTATGTAAAATTTCTGCCGTTTGTACAAAACGTATCAAGAATACCTACCTCTTAGGTTGTTTTTTCGCCGGGCAGCCGGGGCCGGAGGACGCGGGGACGGACGGGTACTGGGTTCGCATCCAGACGAGGAATGCGGATTGGCCGGACTGGTCCCGGCCCGTTCCCACGTAATGCAAAAACGCAGGCTTCTTAATCTACACGCAATCTTAGAAATTTCAAAGAGTTGCATGAAATTAAAAAGTAATTTAACAGTTCTTAGACTGTGTCAAAATTAAAGTTTAAAACAATTAAAATAATTTTTCCAAAACTTATATACCCCAAACCAAATATAACACAAAGTAATTTGTAATTATATAATACTCTATGATGTGTACCCGGCCTTGCTCGGGATTTTTGTTTTTTGGAATAAATTTATGAAGTTGTGAATTCTTGCTTGTCATTAGGGTGCCATAATTGATTTGACAGCTAAAGTAACTGTCTCCAAATAACGAAACATTCATTTGAATATTTTATTTCATTCCAAACGTTTATTTTTTCAAAATATATCTAAATCATAAAGTTCTTAAGTAGTTACATACTCGTGTTTTCCATTTTGAAAATATTCTACCCAAAAAACCTGCTTCTTTTGAATATGCAATCTGTGGCTAACCAGAGTGTTATTATATATGGGCTAACCTAAATAAAACATGGCGTGTTCAATGTTTTTTATACTAATTTTAAAACGTTATAGCAACAATTTTACAAATTGGATTTCATTCAAACTACTTTCTAAACCTTCCCGGCACTAATAAAAACAAACTGCTATTTTCAGCGAAAACCTGTGTTGTTAAATCTTATGTTCATCAGATATTTTGTCCTAAAACAAACTTCAGATTGATTTATGGGGGAGATATATATATATATATATATATATAGATAGATAGATAGATAGATAATAGATCTACTTTACAAGGGATTATTACTGTATGCATATAAATTAGTATTACTTTTAAATGCTCACAATTTATCCTTTATATATTTTTCCTTTTCTTCTAAATTGCTTCATTAGGTTCTTTTCGTGTAGTATTTTTTTATATATGAATACCTCACAAGATTCCCAAATGATTCCAACCGTCTGGAGCCAGTGAGACTATGGCATCCCCGATTGGGGAATGTTGTGAGGCTGAAGGTATTGGGGAGGGGAAAGGGAATAGTAAGAGGAAGGTGGAAAAATACCTGGCTATTCAGATCTAGTCACCAAACACGGCTAAAGGCCATTTCAAGCAACGTTTCAATTCTGAATGGTGGTCTTTCACCATTGCGATACTGAGAGTTTCTTCCACTCTGGAACGTGCTCAAATATACCATATATTATTTTTAAATGAATTAATTGTGAAATAACACAAATTGATCAAATTAAATTTACCTACGCACGCCGGGATTTGAACCCGCGACCTTCCTGAAACAACCTGAAAAAACCTGCTTCTTTTGAATATGCAATCTGTGGCTAACCAGAGTGTTATTATATATGGGCTAACCTAAATAAAACATGGCGTGTTCAATGTTTTTTATACTAATTTTAAAACGTTATAGCAACAATTTTACAAATTGGATTTCATTCAAACTACTTTCTAAACCTTCCCGGCACTAATAAAAACAAACTGCTATTTTCAGCGAAACCGGTAGAGTAATTTTCGAGAACATTGAGGACAACCAAACAAACTCGCATTGATTTATGTATATATATATATATATATATATATATATATATAGATAGATAGATAGATAGATAATAGATCTACTTTACAAGGGATTATTACTGTATGCATATAAATTAGTATTACTTTTAAATGCTCACAATTTATCCTTTATATATTTTTCCTTTTCTTCTAAATTGCTTCATTAGGTTCTTTTCGTGTAGTATTTTTTTATATATGAATACCTCACAAGATTCCCAAATGATTCCAACCGTCTGGAGCCAGTGAGACTATGGCATCCCCGATTGGGGAATGTTGTGAGGCTGAAGGTATTGGGGAGGGGAAAGGGAATAGTAAGAGGAAGGTGGAAAAAATACCTGGCTATTCAGATCTAGTCACCAAACACGGCTAAAGGCCATTTCAAGCAACGTTTCAATTCTGAATGGTGGTCTTTCACCATTGCGATACTGAGAGTTTCTTCCACTCTGGAACGTGCTCAAATATACCATATATTATTTTTAAATGAATTAATTGTGAAATAACACAAATTGATCAAATTAAATTTACCTACGCACGCCGGGATTTGAACCCGCGACCTTCGGATTCGTAGTCGAGAGCCTCACCCCCTTACCATGGAGGCCGTCTAAATCTATCCTCTTCTTTTCACTTCATTGTTATCATGTCTATATCACAGATCAAGTAATATATAGAAATGCCCTACCACGCAAAGGGAAGAAACCCAAATAAGAGGGGCTAGCTAGGCGTGCCGTCAGTTTAAGTAAAACAGCAACTAAGTAAAATGGTTCTGCTAATAATTAGCTGGTGCCAAAATGGGTGTCTCCAGTCCTCGAAGTCGTACTTAGAGGACGTAATTATAATATTCTGACGTCAGTCGAGAGCACCCACCACTTTTCCAAACCGTCTTAAGGACCAGATGAGTCCCTCTATCAGTTTTCATGTCAAGACTCTACTTTTGTATATACTGAAGCCACTATTAAATGATTCCAAAGGCCCCCGACACAGCACAACATAGGTGTATACATACCAAAACATTTACGTGTTCTCATCCAAAGCATTAGTTCCTGTTCTTGAATGGAAAAAAAATGAAATAAAAATTCACTCACATTTTCATGGCAGCGTACAATACAACAACATAATACACGGCTTCTGGCAAGCCACAGGCAGTCCCAATGAGAGACAGCAAGCAGTGAGATGGGAGGGTGGCCTCTCGAACCCTTCACACCATCCCCTGCGGCCCAGTGGCCAGAAGTGACCCCTGTGAAGACGGTAGGATAGTGGAGAAGAGACTTCTGAATAACCCTGGGGACTCTTTCCAGCCGGCAGGACCACAAGAGAATGGGAGATTAGGGTCAGAGGTAATTCTGACGTCAGTGGCTGTATATTATTATGATCTTCTATAGCGGCTACTTACCTAATGTTCAATAAAACTTTATCTAAAACACGCGAACACCTCAGCACAGTGAGGTGTTCTCCAAGTGAGGTGTTCACGAAACAATACAACTAAACCAATTACAGTTACTATTACATTATTATTATTATTATTATTTTACACTCCACTATTGTGTTTTATGTTTCGGATATTATTTGTATTAATTGCACTTATCTACTTTATGTACCTGACTATAGAAGTAAAAACAAAATTGTTCAAATCAACTGATACAAAAGCACACCCAACCTAACGTAAACTACCCTTACCTAACTCAACATAAACCTAAATAGCCGTTTTTTTTCATATTCTATTTTGACACTGTCCTATTTTATCTGGTTACCATATACAATTAATATAAAATAGAGAAGTCTGCCCATACAGAGGGAAGCCTGAAACCGTGTTCCATTTTGTACTGGGGAGGTGAGCGGTTCGGAGAGGGGACTCTCGCGTTCGTCAGTCGAACGATACTCACGCCACTCACGGACCATGCGGAATCTTAAGGAAATTAACCAAAATTACACAGTTGTGTTTTGCGATTTTGTGATACGGCCGCTATATTATCGCCCCAACGCAACAAGCCGTATACCGTACGTTCAGGTACAAAAAAAGCTGTACCCGAAACCCACAAAACATTTGTATACTTCAGTTTTGTTCCTGCGCCATCTCGTTTAGTATTTCGATGTCAGCCGAAGCTAACGGATTTGTTCGGGTATTTTCGTCTCTCTCATACAAGTTACGACACTAGTCACACGTATTGTTATTGCTAAATCTAATGAAAAATAACGATGTTTTTTTACCTACTACCCAAAGGACGGCGGTTAATTAACAATAATTTTGATATAAGATCACACCACTAAAAGAAAAAAAAATCTGGCGCTGCTCTTGAATTTGATGGGCATTAAATGTCGTACTGTTTTAAACACCTCAAATCTTTGTATACTAAAAAAGTTATGAATAGAGAACATTTAAAAAACCTCAACCTAAGTACAGGGGTTTGTATATGTAAATCTTGGGGTTAAAAGCTTATTTAAAGAATACACGAACCACAGTTTCGGAAGAACCGCTTTACCTGCATTTAAATGCAATATTCGCATTCCGCGTGCCTTCAAAAACCTTCAAGAATATCGCACAAACGGGATTGCGATGCGATCGAAGTATTTTTGCATATCGGTATTATCTTTATAAAATGCAGACGGCCTTTGTAGCTCAGTGCGTTCCACGATAATTCAACATACGTTTGAATCGGCAAACTTTATAAAAGTAATATAAAGTCATTGAAATTACGAAAAAAAAAACTAGCCTGGAAACCTAATCTAACACAAATCTATCTAAACTCACCATCACGCCGTTTCTCCTCAGGGGTAGGCGTAAAAAAATAATTAATATATTAATTAGGTTAGGCTAGGTTTGCGGACAAGTTTTTTTTGTACTTTTAATGACTTGAATATCAATTATAAGAAGTGTACCGATTCATACGTGAGTTGAATTATCCGGTCACCATTGATTTTTTAGTAAAACTTGATTGCGTGCGTGTCCAAACAGCGCGCTAATAGCCCCCACCTAACTACAAGGATTCTCGCGCAGCGTAGAGGGGGCTACTTAACTGAAAAAAATAGAAAGTAACACCTAATGCTCTGTCTACACGCGGAAAGTAAGGTAAAATTGACTACGGTTTGTCTTATTGTTTTTAGCGCAAAAGGAACAACAAGTATATGCATTAATCGAATTTTAACATTCGAAAAGCCTTTTTTTTACAGTTCGAAAACAACTCGCTGTGTGTTCTTTTTAGCTATGTATAAATGTTTTTTTTTTCAATTTCACTGTAATTTCCTTTCTGAAGTCGAATAACAAGTTTGAAATATGCTGTACGCAAGCAATGCATCTTGAGTACTGTGTTCACATCACGCTGCACTATTGCTTAAAGCATAAAGAATGCACCTGGTCCTTCATATGTACTGCGCATCTTTGCTGAACTTATTCGGAAATCCAGAATGGTGATTTGTGATTTTTCCAGTTGACCCCGCCCCCCTACCAAAATCGGTTTCTGCGCATCCTGTATCGGACGCATTCTATCGTTTGTCAAGCTCTACACATAATTATTTATTTATCTAATTTTATTAGTTTATATCTTGCTACATAGCAATCCCGATGAATTATAAAAACTCACTTTTATGCATTTTTGTATTTATTGAATTTAACCTTTTAAAGTGGATTAATTAAAGATTTAATCGAATATTTTAGCATGCCTGACGCTAATGTGTATTACCCAATTACTGTATATGCAAATAATGGTAGAGTATGTTAATTTTAATGCAGCGGGCGCCATATTTAATGAACCGTCACATTTGTTAACATTTAATGCCAATGTTAAAGTGGCCGTTGAATGGAATTTACGAGACAGACCGCTTTATGAATGTCAAAAGAAGAAGAAAAAACACTGTAATTAGTATGCAGAAGCCAAAAAGGAGAAAAGTATTGCAATGAAAAATAATAATGTGAAACACCGTATGACTTTTATAATATGTTATCCTTGGAATTGTTTAATTTTTTTTTATATGATCTTTCAGAGGAAAACCGCCATGTTGAAATGAGCATTCTATTATTATTTTTGACACGTACTAAATCAATTACAGCCATAGATAATAGAAACAACGTAGATGTGCCATTTTTTTAAATGTTAATACCGTACAAGAGTCTCAGTGAGACTATGGCATTTTCAATTGGTGTATGTTAAGCTGAAGGTAATGAGGAGGGGAACGAGACGGGGGGGGGGGGGGTACCTGGCTATTCAGATTTGGTCACTGAACACGGCTAAATCCATTTTAAGCAACATTTCGATTCTGAATGGTGGTCTTTCACCAGGGATTGTGAAATATAACACATATTAACCAAATTAAATTTACTTGAGCGCGCCGATTTTAAACCTTCACCTCCGGATTCGTAGCCAAGGATTGTAACGACTCAACCATGGAGGCCGTCAAAGACCTGCAATGAACCATTTTTTTGTGTAAAACCGCGCGAACAACACGCGTCGTCAACATCGTTCACCCATACTACTGCAAATTCGCATATACATACAGCTGCGCCCCGCCTTTGTTTCTACCTACACTCCCAACGCATAAATTTCATTGCATATCCGCTTTGACGGTCCGCGCAGTTTCAGTTTGATCATAGCTCGGCTATTAATTCCATCTCCATTTGTTTTTACTATCAATTATGCAGCTATGAATTCGATGTACATAGTATAATAATAAATAATCCGTTTACCGACACTTGACATATCACTTAAGTTAAGCAATATTCTCGGATGTCCCACCTTTAATAAATTAACCTTTTTATGAGTGATCAGTCATTTCAAAATGATAACGCAAATTTCACGACGCCAGAGCTCACCGTTTGAGAAGTTTTAGTGGAACATGCAAATGGAGTTTCCGCTTTGTAATCAAAACCTGCAGTTACTACCCGGTTTCTCCTGATATTCATTTTTTAATTTTATTATTGACCTTTTAAAAAATATGGAACCAGCAATAATGTGACGTATTATCTTATTTTTGGGTAGTCTTTTTCTTGTTTTTCGTGCGATGGAAGTCAATGAAGAATGCTGAGGTTATACCATACAGCCAGCCGACGGCATCGGGAGTCCACTCCGTTCAACACAGATGTGCCATAGGGAAACCGATGAAGGGGACATTCTTCTACGATGTGTTCTGCTGTTTGAATATATCCACATTCATAATGTTCGGAATCCTTTAGGCCCCATTTATGCATCATGTACGCACAACGGCTGTGACTGCATCGAATGCGGTTTAATGAGGTCCACGTCTTCCGAGGGAAAGAGAACCCTGGCGATTTAATAGTAGGGTCTACGACAAGGTGCTTGTTTTTCACGTCCGAGGTCTGCAACTGAGTTCACCGTGACTCTTCAGGAGAGTATCATGATAGAAGCAGACTTTCGCCTTCAGTCCGAAAAGGTTTCCTGGACGTCAGGCGGCTGGAAGGAACTTTCTAATAATCATAAATGAAGAGGGTGAAAAATGTTTAAAATTTTAAAAGCGAGTTTAGTATCTAATAATGGAGTATTCTGATGTATGGAATTGAGGGATTTAGGAAGGACGAATTACTAGACTGAATGCCTTAGAAGTAGGATCTCTGAGGTGTATGTGTTGTGAAACCACGAACAACCGAGGTTTAGCAGGTCATCTTGAAGTAGAGTTTTGGGTAGTTAAATTGACAGTTTAGAACACCATAGCACCATGAAATTGTTGCATTACAATAGGCATTCAAGACAAAGAGTTTTGCATATTTTATGAATCCGGTTACAGACTACAGAGAGTTTTTTCTGCTGCATATTTTCGTAGAAGCCGGATATTTAATTTAATATATTCATAAATCACAATAAAATATAATCCATGCCATTTTACCCTTTCAATATGTGTAGACTTTTTAATTTTATTTTTTTTAGGGACTTCAATGGGCAATGGGCAACCCTTCCTGTGAGGGTGTATTGAAGCAATAAAACAATTGTCGTTCTTTATTCAAACGAAATTTGACGTTTTAATTTCACTCGAGCACTTTTGAATTTGGAGCGTTCAAAAAATTTATAAAGGTTAATTACAAAGGTTGACAGCAGGTGCCATTCTAAAGGTTAAGGGTTGTTTTTTTTAATATTTTTTAATTGCTTATTCTGAACAATGAATTAAGATCTGTCTTTAAAAAGAGTTTTTTTTATATACTTTTATTTACTTCATTACTTATCTGATTTATAACCAGGTTGGTCAGTAATTAACTTTTTGCATTTTTATTTGATTACCGCACCAGAGTTCCAACTGTCCGAATTCAGTGTGACTATGGCATCTCTAATTGTGGTATGTAGCGAGGCTGAAAAAAGTGGGGAGATGAAGAAAATGGGGAGGAGGAAGGTTGGGAATATCTGGCTATTCAGATCTGATCACTAAACACATCATATATAAAAAGTGGAATATAACAAATGTGTCAATCAAATGGCCACATCAAAACATTGCAGTAGAGGCGAGCACGTCCGACACAATATCCCTTTAAGTAACTCAAATTAATTAAGTAAAATTTATTTGCGTACTCCGTGATTTGCACCCGCGACTTTGATTCGTAGTTGAAGTTCTTAACCGCTCGACCACTAGCTGTTGATTAAATATATTAACCACCTCTGGGTATGTATTACCGATATCATGCAATCTATGTATTGAATGCCGAAAAAATAAACTCCATAAAATAATTATTTATTGCAATCGTAAAAGCCTCTGTCCCTTTACTGTGGCAATCTCCTTGTAAATGTCCATCACTGGCAGTAAATTGGCAAATAGGTTCTTCAAAGTGTGTCGAGTGCGACAGAGGGTTCCGCGTACATTTACGTCCTTTCCGAGGAACTATTTGCTGAACGGAACCTGATTCAATAACATTAACAGTATTTCAGTGAGAGCCTCTTCGTTGTTCATTACTATAGCACTCAACGGAAGCGGGGTGCTAATGGTGCGAGGGGGAGGGGCACGGGACAAAGTGGGAATGGGAAATGTAAGAAGGTGAAAATGTGTTTGCTATGTTGAGCGATGTTTGAACTGTAATATACTCGTATAAAATGGTGCGTGGAAATATTATTATAAAGTTCTTTTCAAAATTTGCAAAACATCTCCCTAGTGAATAATCACGTTTCGCTTGGCAGCAATGTACCTAAACCCTTACATATAGAAAGAAAGTGTCTTTGATTAAATTTAAAGGAACAACTAGAGATAAACAAGCGAACTAATGGTCCTAATATATACTTTTTTTTAATTATCTGTTCTTCACTTCTTATGGGCCTTCCAAACAACTGTTTTTTGTTTGTATTAAAAAAAATAACTCTCTTGTGTAAATTGTGAGTATCGTATTTAAAACAAAACAATTATAACCTACATTACATTTATTAGCCACAGATACTTTAACCAAACGTCAAATTGTGTCTTGTTGCTAGGTCGCTAATCTCTGATGCCGAATTCCTTTATATCTAGGGGAAAACATATATATAATATTGAAAGACTAACATTGGATTTATGGACGAGGGAGTTTTGTTCTCTTTTTTTTTAAATCTCCGATTGAACTCCCATTAAGATAGGCCACGATCCGCCACTGAATATAAGTGTCCGTTTATCTTGAGTCATGTTTTTAGCAGTCATAGCCGACCGAATGATAAATCTCCCCAATTCGGCAAATGACTGGTCCAACGATGTGTTACATTCATAATTCATACCACATTACCCACAATATGACCATGTGTTGGCTGGTGAGATCATGGACCCAAATGGCCGTCAGGAATTCTCGAATTCTTCATATGCGTTCTTTAACTTGCCGCCAAGAATTGTGCTAATAAATGCCGTCAAATGTGAAAATTATACGTTGATTTTACAAGTTACATGGCGATAGCAGAAATCTTAGACTGAGGAGAGTCTTTTGGATCTTTAGGAATGCGATGCCGTAGGTTTATCGCAAATTACTTTGCATTTTAATTTTTTTATACATATAACTTTCGATGGAAGCGATTGAAGGCGTGTTTAGTGATCAGATCTGAATAGCCAGGCAATTTTCAATCTCGCTCTTCCCACTCCCTTCGGCATCATAATAACGTAACAAATTGAGAATGCCACAGTCTCGCTGTCTCTGAATATTTTGGACTGTTGTACGGTATTCGAAGCGGACTTGTAGGAAGGAAGATACATTGAAGCAAGCAAATCATTTTGAATTCTATTATTTACCCCCCCTCCCCCCACACGAACTAACTTATATTTTGTGCATTGAAAGAGTTCACAAGAATTTTTACGTCTCTACGGGCTATATACCCCTGAGTATAGCCTTCTACCTATGCTTTGGGTATTGCCAATTACCACTCCTTAGAGACACATAGAGGTATATTTTTTTTACTTAACGGTAACGCATTTAACAGTGAGATTCTGGTTCAAATAAATATATTTGTTCGTTGTAGAAAATAATATTAACATAACCAAAAAAAAAACTGAAAATTAAAAGATTTCAGTCGCATCTGGGACTCGATCCCAAGGACCTCTGCCTATCCGGAGCAACCGCTTAACCAACTTAGCTAATGAAACCAGTTCAATTTATGTCATCTTCATCGATATCATATCTCAAATTCAAGATTTGTCAATATTATTTTCCCTTTTTTAATCCCATATTATTGGCAGCTATCTTTATAATGATTACAAAGTTCTTAATGAACACAACTGCAAACTAGACAGTGTCTCGGATTAATATCCGATTTTTTATATACGAGGTGTGTTAAAAAGAAAAGGTGAATTTTCGCGGGCTGTGTACATTCGATTATCGATTTTTTTTTGTTATGTTATCAGCCATTTTGGATCAGTGGTTTGTTTTTGACAACTGGAAAGGTTAGTCACGTTTTTGGGTGTTCTTAGATTTTTTATTTAGGTTCGTTTTCTGAGGCATCATCAGTCCGATTGAAGTGAAATTTAAGATTCGCTTTATTTTCTATATCCTCATCAACATTTCTTCTTCAAAAAATTTTTTTATTCTTTTTAGAAAAAAATTGTTAATAATTGTTAATCCTATGGAGGAATTTCCTAGTTTTGGTCGGAACTTCCGCTTTCTGGGGCATCATCAGTCCTATTAAAGTGAAATTTTAGATTTGCTTTGTTTTCTATGTCCTTATCAGCATTTCTTCAAAAAATCCAAAAAAAAAGAAGAAAAAACAAAACGTGACTAACCTTTCCAGTTGTCAAAAACAAACCACTGATCCACAATGGCTGATAATGCTAACATATGATAAACATATGTGTACCAACATAAAAAAAATCGATAATCGAATGTACACAGCCCGCGAAAATTAAAAATTCACCTTTTCTTTTGAACACACCTCGTATACGAGACATCTATTGACTTTTTACAAAAGTCTAAAGAATATATTCAATTTTTAATTATTAATTATTAATTATTTTTATTGATATTTTAAAAACCTCATTTTAATATTAAATCATTTTAGAATTTTTTTTTAAAATAAATTAAAATTCCCAATAAAGATAATTAATTATTAATATTTGTACTAAAATCTCACTCTCCAGGATCATCACCACCTCCTGTACAGACGAGCGAGCCACACAGACTTATTTATGAACTCACCTACTTCCCAAATACGGTGGATCATAAAATCGATCTTTTTATCCCCTATAACGCATTTACAGGGTTTTTGGCACTGTAACATATATATATAGTAAGTCTAGGCGCCCCCGTGGCTGCCGGCTGCGTTTTATAGTCGCTCCTGATTTTCCCGGTGTAAAAATAGCATAAAATAACCGCAATAATTTTTAGGTTACATTTATAAAAATCATATAATTTTAGTGTGGCCGTTTCGGGCTTAAATCAAGTTTATAATAAAAAATCAAATAAAAACCCAAATATTTTAAGTTCAAATCTGTCACGTTGTTCTAAATTAACCCAAAAGAATCGGTCATCGGCCGAAGGCGTTCGCCACATGTGCTTGTTAAAAGACCCCCTGCCCAGAGTGAATGTGTCCCACAATGTGAATTCTACAATGTTATTCTTTTAACTATGGTGATTGTAAACAATATACGACCGAGCTAGACAACTCAAACTCAAACTTAATGGTGAATGTGCTATTTTGGAGCCTTTAATAGCTGCAAAGATATAATTGTATAACTTTGAACGTTGTACCACAAACGCAATCCGCAAAATTAGATTTCATGGCTACATGCTCTGCGACCTGCTGTGGCCCGACCCCGTCAAGGATACCACCGGCTGGGGCGAGAAATAGACGACACGCTGATGTACTCTTTCCAGATCCTGAAGCCGGCCGACGAGCCCCACCAAAGAAGATTGGAAGAAAGGATCACTACCCCCGGCCCCAGTCCCCACCCGCCGCCCAACTTAACATAACTCCTATCATTTGTATTAGCTTCTTGCAATATATCATAAGGAATAAATACAGTTAGCTTCTTTTTTTTTTCTTTCAATTAAACATGTATGAAAACTTAGACCAAGCCGTATTTAATTTTGATAATCTAACTGCATCTCTTTATATGGTCTATAAATAATGTGTAATGATAGTGTCCAAAAAAAAAAATTAATTAATATAGGAATAATGTAAGAATATGAAGTAAGATTTGTACAGCGCCCTTGAGGTGATTTTTCACAAAAACGGCGCTATTAAAATCGTCCGATTATTATTATTATATACTGCATAAACTGTACAATTATAATGAATTGCATCGATTTAAAATCTGTAATGTTACAAATATTTGTAATAATTGAATAAAATAAATAAATAAATAAATTTCACGGCCTAGAAGTAGTAGCACAATAGCTAGTGTAAAAACGACCCGTTCTCGTGTGACAAATGAATGTAAATCGTTAACAAATGTTGAGTACGCGTTTGGCGGAGTTTTTACAAAAACTGCTATAGCCTAATCAAAAATAAGACGAATTATTTGATCAATATTTTACAATAGAAATCAAAGTCGAAAAGTAAGGCAATAGAATGTCTTCACCCCCTTATTATCATATAAACGCACTCTATCAATCTGCAATTTGTATGGTAAATCATCTATCGATGCAGACAAGTGGCGGCAGATCGGAAAGCATCCAACGAATGACCCCCCGTTTAAGGGTGCTTTGAGCGTAGGGCACAACCCCTATCGTCTAGTAGAGTAACTAGACCACTCAAGGGGTGGCCCGCGTTGCAAATTAGATTTGGACACCCTCGCTGACAGTTCCAGAGAGGCTCGGCATGAATAGGGGTGGGTCCACTGAATAGATATTCCCTCCTAGAAGTGCATTTTTTTTTCGAGTCCTGCCCAGCACCAGTGAGACTGTTGCTTCAATTGGGGGTATGTTACGAGACTAAAGGGAGTGGGGAGGCCAAGGATATGGAGGAAAAAGAACGGGAATTGTATTGGTCACCTCAAATCTATATATAAAGAAGAGTGTGTGTGGGTGGGTTTTTGTTTTTAATACAAATTTAATGTTTTATTACGAGCTTGATGACATTTTGCACACTTTACCCCAAACAATTCATAACCCCGGGCAACGCCGGATACTTCTGCTATGTAACTATATTTCTTGTTATTATTTTTATCGCTTTTGCAATGTATTGGTTCAATAACCTGTCTTTGAAAAATAATAATTTTTAAGCCGCGTTTTGGTTCTCAATTGTGGTCGGTCAATGGGGCTATACTGAGAGTAAACCAAGTTTATAGAAAACGAATGTCGCCAATTTGCATATTTAAGACTTATATTACGACTCCCTATGTCCGGGACAGTGCAAAGAATCTGTTTTAGAATGAATTTTGATATTTTAAAATGTACGATCATTTTCACCAGAGCCCACGATGCACTTCTATTGTTTGTTTCTCTTCAGTGGGTGAGTCACTTCGGGGGCAAAGATCTTCAAATGGGGTGGTAAATGGAATGTCTGGGGGATGGAACTATGAAAAACATTCTGCAATAAATTAGACTGGGAAGCAAAAATGTTGGAGGTGAGCATATTTCTGTGGATTTCATCATTGTATTTAATACATCTTGATTAAAATTTTCACACTTCTAAAAGAGAAAAAAGTAATGGATATGGGTAAGGGTAAGGGTAAGGGCAAGGGCAGGGGCAGGGGCAGGGGCAGGGGCAGGAGTAAGGATATTAAAAGGATATAAGGTTATAAGGTTATAAGGTTATAAGGTTATAAGGTTATAAGGTTATAAGGTTATAAGGTTATAAGGTTATAAGGTTATAAGGTTATAAGGTTATAAGGTTATAAGGTTATAAGCTTATAAGCTTATAAGGTTATAAGGTTATAAGGTTATAAGGTTATAAGGTTATAAGGTTATAAGGTTATAAGGTTATAAGGTTATAAGGTTATAAGGTTATAAGGTTATAAGGTTATAAGGTTATAAGGTTATAAGGTTATAAGGTTATAAGGTTATAAGGTTATAAGGATATAAGGATATAAGGATATAAGGATATAAGGTTATAAGGATAAGGATAGGATAGGTAGGCGTAGGAGTACACATCACAACCTAAAAACTTTCCTTCAAACAATACATAACCCCGTGCAACGCCGTGTACTTCAGTTAGTACATAGTAAAAAAATTTAAAAGAAACATCGTTCCTTCTATTTGTTTTTAGACAGTTTCATCAATATAATATTGTTATTTGAAAGATTCTTCATATCTCCTCCATTAAATTCACATCGCCATTCCGTATTTTTATCATTAATTAATTAATTATTTTTTGAATAAGTTGAATTCATCCCACACCGAAACGAGCAGGACAAGTTTTTTACAGCGTCTTTCTGCTGATAATTACCCCGAGAATGTTTACTGAGAATGTTTATTTATTATTTGCGCCGGTAGTTCCCAGTCGGTATGTGTTCACAAATCAGACGTGTGTTTGTACACCTTTAAACAAACCGACATCAACTAATTCATATAAACATTCAATAGTAAACATTCATTTTTGCCAAGAGAGAGGTTGATGAACTTTGCTAATATGATGATTGGTGATCTTTAATCTTGTGTAACTGAACAGAAAAAATCTTTTTTAAAGATTTTGTATAAAACTGATGTCGTCAATTTACAAATGTTTGACCAATTTCACAACACAACACGCTTATATCGGTTCATTTCTGTTGTGTGAATGATGTTAAATAAAACTCCGGTTCACATAGCAAACATTTTGTCTTTCATTTAGAATTTAGACAATGATATGTGTTTTTCTTTTCTTTGTATGCTGGAGGTGAGTTGGTGGAGTTCACAGTGGGATGCTGAGGTTATTCAGCCAGTCGACGGCATCCGGAGTCACTTGGTTTAGCACAGATGTACGTACCATCGGGAAACTGATGAAGGGGACATTTTTCTACAATGTGTTCTGTTGTTTATATGTTTATAATTCGAAATGGAGAAACACAAATAAGTGGAGACAAATGTCCCGTTTCTAGTAATATCAAAATCTCAGTGACCGCTCTGCAGGCGTTTAACTCGCTTTGATCCCAAGGGAGAGTATATCTATACTAGAGATACTAGCGGCAACTCTATGAACTATTAAAAAGTGGCAAAACTATCACATTTTCTTCGTTGTTTTGTGAAACCGGTAAATGGTTTTATTGTTTTTTGTATTTTTTAAGAGTCTCAACTGCCCGAAACTCGGTGCTCCAAATTGGGCATGTTGTGAGATTGAAGGGAGTAGAGAGGGGCAGGAGATGAGAAAGATGAAGGTTGGGAGGTACATTTTTCAGCTAGCAACGTTATTTCCCCATGTGCTATGAAGCTTTTAAATATCCAATGAATTGTTAACAAAATAAAGGAAAACAGTTTCTTTTGTTTCATATTGTTTAATTTTCAAAAGTATATTTTTCTTCAACTTTTTAATCTCCGATTGAACTTACAATGTGGTAGGCCACGAACCGCCACTGTCTATCCATATTTGTTGAATGAACATATAATATAACATAATAAGATTAACCCTAGCAAGCAAGTAGTGTTTGAATAGCCCCCTTGAGGTGATTTTTCACAAAAACGGCGCTATACAAATCATCCAACTATTATTATTACTATCTGAATAAACAATCTTTAATTTGCCCAACACAACAAAGTGACCCAGCCAAAAAATCTTTATTTTTATAAACAATAATTATTAATCTAAAACACTCATCCAAATTGAAAAAACCTTCCGAGCAAAGATAAAATGTCGCCGGCAGGACTCGAACCCGCACCCTTCTAATGTCCGGTTAGATGCTCTACCGTTGAGCTACGTCGGCTTATCGCAAACCCGCCAAGTTAATCAATATATACTAGTGTTCCATTTAATAATTACTGTTTTTATTATATTTTCAGATTGATAAAAAATAGTTGGTTGTTTACAGGTGAAAATATAATAAAAACAGTAATTATTAAATGGAACACTAGTATATATTGATTAACTTGGCGGGTTTGCGATAAGCCGACGTAGCTCAACGGTAGAGCATCTGACCGGACATCAGAAGGGTGCAGGTTCGAGTCCTGTCGGCGACATTTTATCTTTGCTCGGAAAGGTTTTTTTCAATTTGGATGAGTGTTTCAGGCTAATAATTATTGTTTATAAAAATAATTGTTACCCTTTGCGCTATGCACAAAAATCTTGTCTTAAGTTTTTAAGAACTTTAGTTTATCAATTAAAAAATCTTTAATTCAATTAACAATTGATGGTGACCTATTTACGACAAGACATCAATATTAATACAGATTGATAAAAAAAAGATGAGGCTCCCTCTTCTGCTTTAGTCATAGTGTCTGCATTAATACATTTTATTATATTATGTGGGATACATTAATCTTCAGACGTTCTTCTTGTTAATTTGCGAGATATTTGACTGTTTTAACTCGTCTTAGCAACTTAATCACCGCTGGGTTTTAATGGTTCGCGCCTTCCTTCGATGAGCTCAGAGACAGGACCAGATTTAGGGTAGGGTTATATAGGTAATAGCACAGGGTTCAATATTCAATAATAATTTGCACGGGTTACGAAACCCGAGAAAAAAGTCTACGAAAATAATACCGTACAACTCACGTTCTAATCAGAAAGTTACAACAGGTCGACTAATTCAGTTTCAGTGCCGATTAATCGGTGTTTATTGAAATAAAGTAATTCAGTCTCATTCAATACGGCATGTTTAAATAAAGGTTGCCATATATTACGTAATTTAATTACTGTATGGTTTACATTACCTACCTCACTAGGCACACTTTTGACGGTCTCCATGGTCGAGGGATAAGGCTCTCGAATACGAATCCGAAGGTCGCGGGTTCAACTCCCGGCGTGCGCAAGTAATTTTTATTTAATTAATTTGTTTCACAATTAATTCATTTAAAAATAATATATAGTGTATTTGCGCACGTTCCAGAGTGGAAGATACTCCCAGTATCGCCCTGGTGAAAGACCACCATTCAGGATTGAAACGTTGCTTGAAATGACTTTTCGCCGTGTTTGGTGACCAGATCTGAATAGCCAGGTATTTCCCCGTTTCCCCAGTTTCCTCTCCTCCTTCTCCTTCCCCTCCCCAATACCTTCAGCCTTACAACATTCCCCAATTGTGAATGCCAAAGTCTCACTGTCTCCAGACGGTTGGGAGCAGTTTGGGACTCTTGTGCGGTATTCATATAAATACAAAAAGGTGATACCTCTTCTGGGGTAGGTGATTGGATATACAAAAAAATAATTTAAGGCGATACAATGGGAAGTAATGCAAAATCGTGTCTTTTCGGTTTGAGAATTTGTTGGCCTAGAAATATCATAGATGATTAAATTAAATACTGCAAGTAGATCACACCTTGGCCTTTCATTTAACCGTGCGTTTTTTTGGTATGTATTTTTATAAGCTTAGAAAAAAATAAAGTATGAGACATTAAAAAAATGTTTAAAGGGCAAAATCTCCTACCTATGAACTCCTTTTCCCATATTTTCGTATTGTTCATTGTGGTAAATTAAGTTTCTTAGAATATGGCCGTAAAACATTTTAATAATTATGTCTGAGCTTTACAGAATAGAATAAAACAAGCATTTTGGTGATTTTTTTTTGCCGAAATCGAAACATGCGGCCGATGTACAGCGGGATTTTCAACCTTGTCGCCACCTGCTTAAGGAGCACGTGATTTCCGGTGGATAAGACATTATTAAATTAAAATATTTAAAACGTAATATATTAAAATAATATTGCACACTAATTGAATGGTAACTTCGACTACATTGATATAAAAGAGGTGATAAAATTAAATAAAGGAGGTATAAAATTAAAATTAAAGTGTAATGAAGTGTGATTTTCTCTTAAATTCAATTGAAATGTCCGCATTGAAAATACGTGGAAAATGCTTGAAAATCACTCCAGGCCTTTTTTTACGTCTTTAATTAAATGAACATTTTTGTTGTGCGTGACGAGCCTAATTTCAAGTGTTTTTGTCATTATTAGCTTTTGTGTGACGTGGCGTTCTCCATCTAGCACTATCCACTCTATAACGCACTAGCACGTTTAACAATAAACGAACGATGTTATGTACAGCGTGCCACGCTTACTTTGCAGTGTGTGGCGTTGCTAATGTAGATTTAGTGGATTCGAAAAAATATCACCACTCAGGGGACCCTGAGGGAAATAATTTGCCTATATCATCTATGGGAGGGATGCTGTGTTAAGGGTCTTTTAGAGGATAGGAAGGAGTGAACTTGGGTCTTGAAGAGACCCATGTTGTAAGATGGAGGAAACACAGAGGCCGGCAGATCATTCCACAGCCGAGCTGTTGAACATAAGAACGAGCCGTAGAAGCGACCCGTTTTCACGTGACAAATGTCAACCGTGTGCAAATGTTGGGCGGGAGTTTGGCGTGTTTCCCGACTGCACCGGCGCCGAAGAGATCAATGACGCTAGTTCCTCAGATCATCTTCCATTAAAATTCCGGTAGAACAAGGGCAGAATTCGCACCTGACGTCTGTGCTCTAAATATTGCAGTCCGTTTGTTAAGATAGGCGAATCTATCAAACGGACCGCATGTACAATCCACATCCTACAAACATTCTATAGTAATTTTTCTTCTCGGGGTAAAGCCGGTCCTGCACAACTTAAGCTCTGAGGAACAAGAATGTCGTGGTTGTTTTTTTATTCCCAGTTTTCCTGCCGTCACTCGTTGCGCTGTGCCGATGGTCCTTTTTTCTGGCGCCGCGAACTCGTCTGCATTTCTCCACAATGACTTCGGAACCCGCGATTATCTTTGTTGAACTTAACGGAAAGGAGAATTCGGTGTGAAAATAGAGAAATTAATGAATACTTATACACTGATACTGATAATGCTAAAACCATAGATAATAGGAACAGGGGAGATAGACCATAAACCATTATTAGTATGAAACCGCGCGTCCAAAAGTGTCGCGTACATCGTTCACCCACACTACTGCTCGTCGCACCCATGCCCTTCGTGTTTTCCCATTCTATTACATGCAGGCATATCTCTGTCTCACTGTTCCATTGCTTCGTTTTATAGTTTGTCTCCTCTTATTATATTTGTATGTCTCACAAAACTAAACAAAATAAATGCTAACCCTATGCATTTTAATTTTACCCTTACGGTGCTTGGGATAAGCAAAACCGGTTGGTGATAATTTAAAAATAAATTAGTGGTTTAAAACAAAGTGTTTGTTTTATTTAAATATGTCACACCATACAGTAATTGCTTTCTAATTATTATAAATCATTTACACCACCCTTCCTTTACATAACGCAATCTATATATTAAATAATGAAATATTGTTTCTATTATAATTGATTTTAACTGTAAAATAAATAGACATAATTAAATCATTTTAAAAAATGGCTTTGGCTCTGTTTGCGTTTCATGTATCCATTGGCTCCATTGGCAATGAGCTGCTTAATTTTACCATGATACAATACATTATATCTTCCTTTTTAATCATTAAAGTTTTCCAAGCTTTGGCTGTGTACAAATTTAGAAGTTTTGTCTTTCTGTCATATTAAACATCACCTGTAGTTAATCAGTAAGTAGATACGCAATTTATAAACCTGCACTACGCCGAGTTTTATCAACGTAGTTCGGATTCCCTATTCTGTCTTATTCATGAATAACGTCTCCTGCCAGGACTAATTGCGTAATTTTTCAGACTCCCATTCCTAGCGTCGAGGCAGGTTGAGCAACCTTACCCGTATCGATTTCCATGTGCCCAATTAAGTTTAATTATCGGATAATTATTATTACGCTTTGAACGAGATTAGTGGTTGGTAAAAGCCGCTTAAGATTATGCACCGAGCTCGAGCAATTAAATAGTCTATAAAAGCCATTTGGTTTTTGCATCTTTTTGTCGAATTACTAGTTTATGTTAATTATAATGTACTGGCTCTCGATTAAATATACCTGACGGATTAAAACCTGTCCATGCATTTAGCGTTTAAAATAGTACATACCCATGTTTACAGATTATCGGTTAAAACTTGTTATACTAAAATTTTACCTTGTAATATTTATTACGGAGTCCCGCAAGGTAGCCGATTGGGACCAGTTTTAATTACATTTTTTATTAGTATACTAATGGTGTTTTCTTGTTTGTTCCAGGTGAGTTTCCTTGCTGCAGTAATTGTCGTCTTCGAGGGCGTGAATTGATCGAGAGAAATCGTCTGCGATAAGTATCAAATTGTTTTGCATTCCAATGTTCATTGAATTACATTGCTTATCACCACACGTAATATTTACATACAAACATATAATCTTGTTTCGTTCTTTATATGATTGTTTGCAATTGATAGATTATTTTATAATCTGATCGCTCCTATCAATTTGACACTTCAATTAATCAGATATCGTACTATCCAATTGAGAGTTTATTATTTACTCTTCCGAATAGCAACAGACGATTTTGAAGATAATATCAGGATACAAGTACGTATTTGGGTCGTTTGCAGCCATTAATGCATTTTTTAGCACTTTTTAAACGTAAACGCATAATGCGTTGTGATTCCCGGCCACTATTGATCGCCCAGTGAAACAGATTAAGATACTATATGCGAAATGAAGTCCGACATCTACAAATAGTGGCTATTTATCAGATTTAAAGATGGCGTCAAAAGTCAAAACACTCTGACAGCTGCTCGTGAAGCAAGCCGTAATGGTAACTTCTTTACTGCGTCACAACAAATTCCTACGACGAACTTTTCCACCGCTTGCTTTTCAACAAAGGAAAGATGATTTGTATGAATGTGTATTGCGATACCTCTTCAAGTCTGACAGTTTACCAACTTAGTGTAATTAATATTCGGTTTTACCCAAATTTACCATAATATAATAATATTGATTTGTTAACACACATCATTTTACATAAAAATGTAAGAAAGCTTCGACTGCCAAAACAGGAACAAATTCCGTTTTAGGTCAGTCAAATCGACAAGTTTAGTTCATATTAAGTGCCGTTATACAAAAATAGAAGGGGAAAAAAGCTAGTACTGACATGGTATGGTAATATAATATGTCTAGAAAAAAGTATAATCATTAACTATACGGAGATGTGAAGAATAGTATGGAATAATCAATTGTGTATACGAGATAATTTGAGTATAGTATAATAATTATTCAATTTCTTTTTTTATACCTTATTGAAGTTTGTAAACCTCGTTGTAATATTTAATCATTGAAGAAGATAATATTAACACATCCCAAATGAACCACGAAACCGAAAAAACAACAGAAAATAAAAAGATTTCAGTCGCATCTGGGACTCGAACCCAGGACCTCTACCTATCCGGGGTAACCGCTTAACCATCTTAGCTAATGATACCACGATATCGGTGTAGATGGCGTAAATTGAACTGGTCTCATTAGCTAAGTTGGTTAAGCGGTTACCCCGGATAGGTAGAGGTCCTGGGTTCGAGCCCCAGATGCGGCTGAAATCTTTTTATTTATATTGTTTTTTCGGTTTCGTGGTTCATTTGGGATGTGTTAATATTATCTTCTTCAATGTATAATAATTAATATAGAATAATATTTAAGTTCAAAGAGATAAGAAAAAAGTATAGAGTAATCATTTACGTACTAGGTTTTGCCTATTGCAGTGCTGCAATTGGTTTGTGTATTTAGAATATGTGTTGTAATGTGGATGAAGCAAGAAGTGTGTGTGTTGGAAATAATTTTTAAAACGAATATTTGGAAAAATATTTATACTCAACCTCCTACCCCTACTCCAACTCCTACTCCAACTCCTACTCCAACTCCCACTCCAACTCCTACTCCAACTCCTACTCCAACTCCTACTCCAACTCCTACCCAACCCTACTCCAACTCCTACCCAACTCCTACTCCAACTCCCTACTCCAACTCCTACCCAACCCTACCCAACCCTACTCCAACTCCCACTCCAACCCTACCCAACTCCTACCCAACTCCTACTCCAACTCCTACTCCAACTCCTACTCCAACTCCTACTTCAACTCCTACTCCAACTCCTACTCCAACTCCTACTCCAACTCCTACTCCAACTCCTACTCCAACTCCTACTTCAACTCCTACTCCAACTCCTACTCCAACTCCTACTCCAACTCCTACTCCCACTCCTACTCCAACTCCTACTCCAACTCCTACTCCAACTCCTACTCCAACTCCTACTCCAACTCCTACTCCAACTCCTACTCAACTCCTACTTCAACTCCTACTCCAACTCCTACTCCAACTCCTACTCCAACTCCTACTCCAACTCCTACTCCAACTCATATTCCAACTCCTACTCCAAACTCCTACCCTACATCTACCCAACTCCTACCCTACATCTACCCAACTCCTACCCTACGACTACCACTATTAAGTATTTAAAGAAAATGAAAAGAAAAAAACTTTCAATGTTAGCTTTATCTCGACAAATGGGGCCGACGCTCAGTTTGATACCCATATCGGCTACCCCAACCCCTACCCCTACCTCTACCCCTGCTCATACCCCTATTCCTTCCCCGACCCCTACCCCACCCCTAGTGATTTTATTTCAATAAATGTGTTTTGCTTAATATTTTCCCTTAAAAATATGACCCACATCTTGCAAAATGGGGCTTTGGAGCTAACTGCTAAGTTCAAGGCGAAAGTAAAAAAACAGCGCTATATAAATTTTAAAAACCCTACCTAACCTACGACTACCACGATTAAGTATGTAAAGAAAAGAAGAAGAATTTTTTTTTTCAATATTAGAATTATTCGAGAAATGGGGCCTAGGAAATTGCTGCCAAATTTTTAATCGCGCAAATCGGCTTGCGTAGGTGGAGACGCTCAGTTTGATACCCATATCGGCGACCCGTACCCCTACCCCTACTCCTACTTCTACTTCTACTTCTACCCCTATCCCTACCCTATATCTCCCTTACATCTACCCTATCCCTACTGTACCGCTATTCTTATTGAGTATTTATAGGAAAGAAACAGAAAAAAGCTTTCAGTATTAGCCTTTTCTCGCAAAAGAGAGCCAAGATTTAACTGTTCAAATTTTCACCGAGATGCCCGGATCCGCTACGTCAATACGCGTATTTTGATACCAATATTAGATATATTACAAAAGAAAAAGAATATCAAAATGAATTATTTATAAAAATATCTCACTCTTAGATTTTCTGTGCTCCTGGCAAAAATCCATGAATCCGTAATTTTATATTCAAGTTATTGTCCATTTAGAAGCAACAAAAAAATAAATATATTATGTCAATCTCGAAACAGGTTTACACGCTCTTCGGATTCTATTTGGTCCGTTTAAAAAAAATGGCGCTATTTAAAATAAAGATTTATCAAAAAAACAGCGATTTTAGTTCCTCTAATGTATTTCAAATGTAAAAGAATCAAGTCATGATATCGTATCGGTAGTACTTAATTATTTAGCCAAAAGTGCTCAGTACCTACCCAGTAACTATTTTCGAATAAATTCGATGGGGTAAATGTTTTCTTCTCAGTAGCAACATCGTAAGTGCCGCCATCTTGTCCGCCATTTTCTTTTTAAATATGTACACTATCGAACAAATTAAAGTATTCATTTCAAATAAATTAATAAAATTTAACAAAAACATAAAAATAAAACGTGACTTTTTTGATTTTTTTTTTTTGTAATGACATTGTTGGAGGGTGTACTTTTTGAATTCGCAATCGCCGACAGTCTATTCGTAATTAATAAATGAAAAACTGAAAAAAAATCGACAAATCTTTATTTGAAAAATATATTTTTTCTACCCAACGTTCGCCGAGACGGACCTTTTCGATTTTCGGAAAAAAAACTTATTCGAAAAAAAACATTTAATTATATTACAAAAATTAATTAATATTTTGTGTCTACGTTTTTTGGTCGGTGTCTGTTTTTCGTGATCACTTAATATGGAACGTTTTCAAAGGAAACTGTCGGTATATTACGGGGAGAATTTCTTTGCGATGAAATTTGAATTAACGCCAAATTCGATTAGTTTTTTTTAATTTTTCCTTACAGATTTCACCGTAGTTCTAGTGCCGACCGCTAGGATCGCTAGTAAAAACAAATTTTTGTTCTTTTTAATCTATAATATCGCGTTTCATGACGATTTTGGAAATGTCAAAAGTTTGATGGATTATCCTGGGGTTTTTTTCAAGAAATGCGGCCGAACTGACCAATTATTAACCTTCCGAAATCTGTTTTAGTAAATATTGTCCATTTATTTATCCTTCTCGGGGAGTATTTTTTACGGATTACGCTTTCCCGTGAAGAGACATGTTTTTCACATTTTTCCCGATTTCTTATTATTTCCTAAAAATTTTCCCGACGAAACGGGGGGTGTTGAAAACGCATGAAGCCAATATGAGCCTTAATTTCTTTGAAAGTGGATATGTTTACGGACGTTTTTGGCGTGCAACTTTTTGACACGAAGATTTTCGCCAAAATGAACCTTAAGGCGTTTCGAATGGATAGGGCGCCAAGGTCGATTTTTGAGTTCAGGCCCTTGTCTGAAAATGGGGAAAAGTTAGAGCAATACTAAAATGAACCTTAAGGCGTTTCGAATGGATAGGGCGCCAAGGTCGATTTTTGAGTTCAGGCCCTTTTCTGAAAATGGGGAAAAGTTAGAGCATTAATATATATACTAGGTTTTGCCTATTGCAGAGCTGCAATTGGTTATGAATAGTTGTGTATGTGTGTTTAAATGTGCATGAAGCAAGGAGTGTGTGTGTTGAAAATAATTTTTACAACGAATATTTGGAAAAATAATTCTACTCACCCTCCTACCCCTACTCCAACTCCTACTTCAACTCCTACTCCAACTCCTACTCCAACTCCTACTCCAACTCCTACTCCAACTCCTACTCCAACTCCTACTCCAACTCCTACTCCAACTCCTACTCCAACTCCTACTCCAACTCCTACTCCAACTCCTACTCCAACTCCTACTCCAACTTCTACTCCAACTCCTACTCCAACTCCTACTCCAACTCCTACTCCAACTCCTACTCCAACTCCTACTCCAACTCCTACTCCAACTCCTACTCCAACTCCTACTCCAACTCCTAGCTCCTACTCCAACTCCTACTCCAAGCTCCTACTCCAACTCCTACTCCAACTCCTACTCCTACTCCAGCTCCTACTCCTGCCAACTCCAGCTCCTGCTCCAGCTCCTGCTCAACTCCTACTCCAGCTCCTGCTCAGCTCCTGCTCAACTCCCTGCTCCCAGCCACTTGCTCTATACATACACTGCTTTCTACTTTCCACTTAACCACTTGCTTTCCCACTTAACCACTCACGCCAGCTCCTGTGGGCGGGCGGGAAGAGACGAAATATGGCTTTTTTTATGTTTCCCAACTGTCAAAAGTTTGAACGATTATTGTGGAAGTTTTCCCACGGGTTGCTATAGATGTCGCGATTTCCAAAACTTCCTACGTGGTTTTTAAAAGCGATTATCCATTTATTTAACCTCTTCGACTCACAGAAATGAAAGATTAAGTATTTTCGTGGCCGACGGCAATAGTGGAAGAAAATTTTCCGCCGAGAGATCAGGTTTCTGTTTTTGTACGTACTTTTTAAATATTTTCGTGGCCAATTATTTTTGTTTCACCGGCAACACGTAGGGTGAGAAAGATCGCTGGAAACTCGAATGAAGATCGAGCAGCGCCACCCGGCGGGTACGAAGATTGCGGTTGAAAATAGAACCGACTCGATTGGATTTGAATTTTTCCTCACTTAATTAACGTTACTTCTAGTTCTCGCCGACAGATGAAACCCGTAATCGTTCCCTATCTTCGATACGAATTTTTCAGTAGTTTCTAGAGATTTTT